>JAQGCC010001356.1:0-24436 GCA_034698905.1 Xestoiulus laeticollis | reverse complement strand
GGCGTACGCTATTCACAGGGAAAATCGTGATTCTGTCCCATGAAACGAGTACGCAAGTCGCATTTCGCAGGAAATCCTCTATATAAGGGGAGTTTGTTCTATAAAATCGATCCGTGCCGACCATAGGGGTACGCAATTGGAGGGCCGTTATATACAGGTTTCACTGCTATAGACCTAAAATTGAATGATGTTATCGCACCAACTAAATTTGTTGAATTCTGTGCATATTATATAGAATTTGAGAAAGTTCACCCACCTTAAGTTCTTAACGTCTTTTTTGTGCAAGGGTGTCCAAGTCTGTTTCATCGGCTAGAGATGAAAATACATGTGCGTATGTAATTTCAATATATACTGTATTGTACTCACTACTGGTTGGCATGTGTGTGTGTATCAATTAATATGCAAATTAATAGAATCATATTTAAAAACAATTAAAGCACATGTAAATATAAAAATAAATAATAGAAAATATGCACCTATAGGCTACAGTTAATTTATGCCAACATTTTTCGAAATAAAATATCCTAATTGACCTTCGAAGGTCAATTAGGATATTTGATCAGTAGGCCTATATACGAACAAAATTATGTGTAAAGATGGTTTGACCATTTTTTCTTATGGTATATACATACATGTACTGTATGCATATGTGCACGTACAGGTAAGTATATTCCCCGAAATAACATAGCCAACAAAAATATAACTTATAATAATTCAAATAAAAACTTACATCAAGATAGCTGTAGAATTTGAAAGAACTTTCATACATGTACAGTGTACATGTACGTACATTACGAATCTTTTCACTGATTGCAAACGAGAATCAAGAGGTTTCTGAATTGCTCTTGATTTCCCCGGTTATAAATCCACGATGAACGCACTAAAAGCTTTAATACTAAATTTGAAATCGATGGTAAACTGTAAAACAAGATTTTTGAAGTGTTATGAAGTAAATTCTAAATTACCGCGCCATAATCACACCAAAAGTAGAAAAACCTGCAATTCGAACCGTTTTGTTTTTTTCCCGAGAAATAGAACGCATATCACGTCAAGAAGGTGATTGCTAAAAGCGCTTTAGCAAATGCTGTGGAGCAGACGAAATGCATTTGCAACTTGGAAATTTTAAATTTTAATCTTGCAGTTCATGAGGAAATTTTCACAGATTTAAACGCGATTAAACTTTGATTACGGTGATTTGAAACGGTGATGGCATTCGTTGAATCCCGGTGAACTTATATGTAGAAGAAAATGACGCAGTTACCTAAGAAGAAAGTAAGGGTTAACGCGTTCGAAATTCAATTATTACATGTCAATTGATGAACGTCATTCATCTGTAACCTATCTGTCATTTTTTGACAGAATCCTTGGGTCGTCTCGTCTTTTGATAATTTCTTACCAGAGAAAGTGGAGTCCAATAAACGATCTAGGTTAACAAAACCACCGTCGGCTTTAGAATGCAACGCCACAGATAACTCAAGGAAAATCAAACCAAAAACAGAGATCTTATGGGTGGAAAATCATCAGCCAAAGACCCAGGTGATTTGTTTAGTTTAGTAGGGTAACCTTATAAGAACAGTTATGGTAAAAGCAGCATAAAGCATGGAAGAATAAGCATAGAAATGAATTCCTGAAATCAGCGTTTCGATTGGATTCCCGTTGACACGAATTTCCCAATCAAAACGAGGATTTCAGGAATTCATTCCTATGCTTGTTCTCCCATGCTTCACGCTGTTTTAACCTATGTTAAAGGTCATGTTAAAGGAAAGGTTGTCAGGGTAAAGTCAAACATCACTTTTCAAAGGTCAACCTTTGTCTAAAATTCCATAGAGAAATTCTATTGATCTTTATTAGTTTCCCCATGCAAGGGTATAGAAGCTGGATCATTGGACAATAAATTAAAACAGTTCAAACTAATAGAAAACAATTGAATTTTTCTATGATCCTAATGTCAACACTGGAACCATTGGGTTAAATCAACACATGCAATTTCTCTAGGCTATTGTTTTTATGATTTAGGAGGATTTAGCAGTTCACAAGAAGAAGATTGCAGAAGTAAAGTCATGGTTAGAAGAGTGCTTTTCTACCTCGAAATGCAATCGAATGTTGTTACTTACTGGGCCTACTGGTGTTGGAAAGACAGCTACTCTGCTTTGTTTATCACAAGAAATGAATTTTCAAATTCAAGAATGGACAAACAAGCCAGGGCTTTCTTTACTTCATGGCAAGTATATAAATGTTGATGTGGTTGGGAGCTTATTTGATAATTGTATGTATAACATTAAAAAGAAAGATTTCAGAGCAATTGATTTTTCACAATAGATCAGGCTTTATACAACGAATCGCAGAGTGCTACTTTTCAAAGTTTCTTACGCCGGGCCTCGAGATATTCCTCTAATCAGATTTTTGGAGCAGATTGTGTGCAGAAAAAAGTTATCCTTATGGAAGTGAGAAACTGTTTAAATATTAGATGATAATACTAATGTGAAGCATTAGTTTCTTATTCAATTGTATTAAATTAAACTTTTCCAGGAATTTCCAACAGCAATTATAAGAGATGTATCAGAGTTTCATAGCCTATTAAGGTGAATATTTGGGAAATTTGTGTTTAATTTTCATAACATGCATAGATTTATATGAGTAGTTTATATTATTTTTTCACATTTCAGTGGTTTATTTTGCTTTTTATATTTTAAGGCAATACAAATACATTGGACGTTGTCCGTTAGTGTTTATAGTGACAGATAGTGTGAAGGAAGATAAAAATGAACGAAATTTGTTTCCAAAAGATTTTCAGCAAGAATTAAACATCACAAACATATCGTGAGTAGTAACTTTTGTTTCAATAGAATTATGTTTTTAGATGTTCACTTTCGAGTTTATTTAAAATAGACATTTTCAGTTTTAACCCAGCGGCTTCATCGAAACTCTTCGCTGCGATATCTAGGGTAGCAAACATGCAAGGTCTCAGTTTATCGAAACAAATCTCTGACTCGCTAGTGGAGAGTAGTCATGGCGACATTCGAGCGGCCATTAATGCATTACAATTCACATTTCATCAAGGTATGAGCTTTTTTTAGAGATTGGAGATTAGTTGGGAAAAGCCAAGTTGTAAATTTAATGTAGGACTTAATTTGATTGAAATTTCATAATGATTTGCTAATTATGTTGTTAATTATGACGTGTAAGACTCACGCCCAGTATCAAAACCCAAACCTACTAAAAGGTCTCGATGGACCAAAACGAATTCCGAGAATACATCGGTAAATTTGTTTGGAGCAAGAGACGAATCACTGTTTCTTTTCCATGCACTGGGAAAAATACTTCATTGTAAACGTAAGTCTTTAAACACTTAAATCGGTTCAAAAAGATTTTGTAGTCACAAGCTGACACATGGGCAGCGATATCATAGTCCAGCATGGAGTTGTAACTTTTTTTCCTGTTTCATTGTGTAGGTGATTGGGATAAACCAATCTCTCATCAGTTTCAGCCAGAAATGATCGAACTCGAAAGACATAAGCTCCTTATTAATCCAGAGGTTATTATCCGATAGCAATTTTGCAATTATAATGAAAGCATTGACATTCCATGTCAATTTACCAAAAAGTTCGCTGTATAGCACTATGAATGTCATCCCATAGCTTTAAATTTTGATTTTGTATATTCAGGATTATTAATTGGCTTAATATTGGCATTGCAGGAAATCGGGTCAAAAACATCAGTTTCTTCAAACAACTTCAGTGCCTTTTTACATCAGAACTATTTGACATTTTTACCTGACATTGATTGTGTTGCATCTTCCTCCCATTATCTGAGTCAAGCAGATTGTTTCAACAATGAATGGCTGGTAAATAAATGATATTTCATGTTGAATCGGCATAAGTCAATTTAGCGTGCCCATTTTTTAAATATATTTGCAATGCTGGGAAACACCAGGAAATGTATTTTAATGATTAAATTACATTTCCTGGTGTTTCCCAGCACTTATCGTTAAACGTACATTTTAGGGCGATTCACCATTGGACCCATACATTTTCTCGGTAGCGACACGAGGCGTTTTATATGGAATAAAAAGTAAAGTTCAGTCTGGTTGGAAGCCACTTCACAAGCCTAACTTATTTGCAGTGGTTAAAAATGTAAGTTTGTTAAAGTTTCTTAACGATTCAGTCTTAAATATAATTTTTGTAATTGTTTCCCATCTCATAATTAAAAGTATAAGGAAAGGACTTCTTCCGGAAGAGAAATTTTTCAAGGTTCGAATCTCATTCATAACCAATAATGATTTTACCTAAATGTAAATTTGTCTAATTTTTGTAATTCAACTTCCGCAGAGAATTATTTCCATCTAGCCCAAGAAGAGCTATTTTCACAACTAATTCCTTACTTGATTAAAATTGGTCCATCCAGTATCACAAGAGGTATAATATAGTCAACTTCAGAACTAATGATTGCCAAGCAATATGAAAAATATCAATTAACATCTTGTACATTTAATTTAGCACAACAATTATTTGTTGATTCTATTGGAAATATTACCTTGAAGAAGACAGGCCGACCAAGGTATTTTATCTAATTGTCATTCTACAGTGTATGTATTTACAGGTTTTTCAAATAATGATAGAAATCAATTTCTTCAGGTTTTCTAGCGGAATATTAATTTTTGATAAATTAGTAGTAGTTTTTTTAAAATAATGTAATCATTACTTAGCTTTATGTTACGTTCCTAGGGGTCAAGTGGAACTCTTGGATGAGAAAGACATTGTAGAAGACAGTTGTCCAACAGATGTTGCTGACATGGAAGCACTGCAATCATCCCAAAATCTCTTTAAAGTATCACAACCTAATATTCATTTAGAAAATGAATCTATACCTATAATTGTTCCAATTAAAGATGAAGAAATCATCATTGAAGAATATGATTATTAGTTTTACTATTGTTAAAAGCAAATTCCTTTCTGGTCAATGTAAAATAGCACGTGAAAATTGCAATAATAAAAAAATTGCATTGATATAAATTTGTTCTGCATTCATTATTTCTCATGAACAAATATTTAACCCCATTTAAGGAATCCAAATCTGCAATCAGCAATTTTATATGTTCACGCATTCCAATTTCTAAAAATTATGTTAACAGTAAAACCTAACTTGCCTAATGTTAAATGAATCGATTGCTACTTCATTGAGCTTTATTTAAAATTTGAAGGTTATATCATGTATTTTTTGAAAAAAATAATTGCAATAGAATGTAGAACAAGCAAAGTTCAAATTAGTTCATTAATTGTATTAAAAAATTTGAAGGAAAATCTTAAAACTTTACATAACAGAAATTGTTGAGTAACATTTTTTATAATACCGGTATGTGTCAATCAAAGGTTCATTTTCCTTATAAAGTTCTGGCACGAGTTACTTTAATATCAAATGATATGGTTAATAGCTACTTAATTTATAGTATGTGCACTTCTTGTGTGGTAAAGTGGATGATTTAAAAACCAGTTATCTTATAATATTTATTCAGCCATCAAAATCCCATAAGTGCAGCTGCAGCAGATAAGAAAGAAATCTGTTATAGCACATATATTAAACCCTTATTTACATAACGTGCCATACACTATGTAATAAAGGGTTAATGTTTTTATACTATAAATGCAACAGTGACCATTTTTTTCTTTTGTAATGTTCCTGGTCCCAGAGAAAAAGATTTACAAAATGCAAGTTGTAGACCATATTTAAATTATTTTTGAACAATGTTCACCAGTGTCTTCATATACATAATAGTGAATTTTTAAAAAGTGAGTGCAAGAACAGATGGCTTCTCAAGCTTCAATTTAGCTTAGAACTATTTCAATAACCATCAATTTTTAAAATTAAAGACATCAGGATTTGTGCTACACATTTATCTTACACAAAAGTCACCCATTAATTGATAGAAAAAAATGAATTATCTAAAAATTTGTATGCATTTGCATTTTATATGCAACAAAATCTCTTCCTTTCAATTGTTACATTAATAAATCCGTTTTGATTTAACCATTAAAAAAAAAAAGAAAATAAGATTAATGGAATTAAAAAATAAAGATGATGCTATTATGGATGATGATGATGGAATGAGATTGATAACAACAATGAACGTGCCAGTGAGTTTATGAATGTGTGATTGAAATAGCAGCCAGATAGGACATTTCTTCAGTATACAATACTTGTGTGGAATTTTTTTTAAAAAATTGTACGGACCTCGACAAAGTCCCTATCAAAGTGTAAGAAAAGTTAGTGCCAATTGTCAAGGAGATACACAATGTGTTCCAGATATATTTCAGAAAAACGTATTACTGACTTAAATTAAAAACTGATAAAGTGAGTGATTTCCTTCAAAGATGACATGCTGGAGATAGTTGATTTTGGGCCAGGGAAATTGTCACAATTTTCTTATTATTTCATTTTTATCTGCACTTGGGGGGAAGCATATGCCCTTTAAAATAAACAACCTGAATATGTACAAAACAGTGAAGGGAATGAAATTCGAGGTTGGGTTTAAATGCGGTGGAAAAGAAAACGAGAAAAATATTCACAAGAACGGTAGCATTATTGTCATGCGACTATACGTAATACCGGTGCACCAAAGAGAAAGTGTAAATGCTTAGTTTTTCCACTGCCATTTTCGTGTAATTGGTAACCAATCATGAGAAAATGTGCATTAAAATGTCTTTACCAAGTTTAGTGGAAATATCCCGAAAAACAATTCGGTTCCAAATAGGTGAATTTCATATAAATTTTCACGACAACATGTTATTATAAGTTTGTTGGGTTTCATTTATAAATAAAAAAAATGTTTTTAAAGGAGAACACACGATCTCAATTCTTTTTGACCATTTAAACACAGTTTAAGTTTTGATCATTAAATACACGCAAATGTGCATTCCCACAAAGTGGTAAAAATTTCTAAATCAAATAAGATGTATACAATTTGGAATTTGCAAGAAATGCATTGTTCTTTAAAGTGCCCCAAGCCAATGAAACGCCTATATTTATTAGCTTAAGTGGTTATGTGTAAATTTCTGGAAATAAAATCCACTTGGTGGCCAACACAGATCAACTTTCTCTGGTAAGTTAAGGCATCGAGTGTAACATGCTGAAAACTTAACTGTGATGAAAGAATGGAGGGATTGGAGATTGGTTGTTTGGAATGAGGTGAAATGTACAAGAATGCAGCATGAGAGCAGATATCCATGTCAAACATGTAAGAAACCAATTCGTTGAAAATTAGGCCCTACATCACAATTTCCAATTTTAAATTAAAAAAATGAAATCAGTTTTTTAAAAACCAAGTCTATCAAACATAATATGTCGTAGAGCAATATTTATAGAAAATAGGAAAAAGAACAAATGAGAAATACTCATGTCCTCAATATGTCGTCTATTAATTAAGAGGCAGTTGGAGATTAATGATCCACAAATGGTAATTTCATACTGTCAGCAGCTGTCGTAAAAGTTTTTAGAAAATGGTATGAGAAGCAGAAGACTTATATGTCCCCGTCTCCTTAAAATTCATAAAGTTAACATTGTTCCCAATTATATCATATTTTACATAGAGGTATGCACTGAAATGAGACTAAATCCCATGGGACAATGGCAATGCATTTCAGTTAGCTTTTCTGACCCTGTTTGGATCCATTTGGGAAAAAGGTATTTCAAATACTCTAATTTTTCCTTACAACAGAGTAGAAAGGGCAAGAAAACACGAATGCAAACTTGTCAAGTTATAAATGCATATTGCCATTTCAGCAAAAGCATCATATATTTGTCAAAATTGTTACGTATTTCAAAGATCTCTGAAAACACGAATGTGCAAGTACCTCTCACAAGCATTGCCTTGTTAACATTAATCTACTAAGAATGAACATATAAAACCGATGTCCTTCAATTCAAGATTCTTGTTTTATTAACACAACGAAGATCCATTGGCATTTATATTAAGATCCCTTGCATAAAATTAAAGCAGGTTGCAATGCATGATAACATTCGGAACTAAATCTATTCTTAAAAAGGTATTTAAGTATCTGAATAATTATTATATGAAGATGTATATGTCCTTTAATAAAATAATATGCTCAACTCATCTAGAATTTATCGCATTGCTTTTTGAATAACTTTGATGTAAAACTCAACGAATGCTCGAGAAGATAACAATATCATGTAATATATGCATTGCAAACTGCTCTACACTAACCATCATTCCAATTTTAAGTTATGATGGTGCAATCAAAATTAATGCGCCAGAATATGACAAAAAAAATGTTTGACGTTTTTTGTTAAGCTAAAAGTGAAACGCATTACCCACCTTCCTCAAGTCATATTATTTCCTGCAATAAAATGTGAAGGAAACAATAAATAAAAAAAATGAGAGAAACGAATTATCAGTAGCCATTGAATTTCTCGGATTTCATATTATGCTTAAGCGTTAAAATTCAAGAAAACAGTTTATTTTCATGCAATTTAACATTAATACATGTACTCGTATAAAAATGGGATATTTCGATAAATCTCAATTTCTCTTTGTTGTGTTAATTCCGCACAATTTTTGTTGAAATATGAAACTGAAATTGACCTAAAATGGTTTATCCAAACCAAAGTTTTACCATGAATATATTATTATTGATAATGGACATCTGCGGTAAGGTGGAGTCAACGTTCAAGATAGAATTTAACGTTTTTCCACAAACTCTAGAGCTGTAGCAGCGCCAAATCACATTCCCGTTAACTACGGTTAGTTAAAAACCATGTTGATACATCCCTCCATCTCTGTCGTTTAAAATGTACCCTGTGTGATGAGGATCCACTTTTCATTTTGTTTCCTAAGGAGATGAGGTAGTCTTCGTGTCAAAAGAAAAAGTTCACGTTGTTACCAATCACCTTTTCCACAAATTAGTCAAGTTAGGCACGCACTGCCTTTGACAAAATAGAGCTGAAAAAAAATATTAGAGCCCAATGTTGCTGCTTTTGGATCCACCACATTATAGGGGATTGTCAATGTTTGATCGAACAAAAGTACCAAAACCAGCACTTTTGTCTTTTGCACAGTTCATTACGACACTGTCAAGCATTACATCAACTCATGCCAGCACGCAGAACGTAACGGTCGATAATTCACTGGTTGTATATTACGTGTGTGGAGTTTCCGGGGAGGTTCCTCCGGCATGGTCACTTCAGAATCGCACGAATATCGCGTAATCCATGCCCCATTCGCCTCACCAGCACGGTGTTGAGGCATTCCGGCAAGAACATATAGACAATGTCCCGAGTATTGTTAAGACTTCATGGCATGTTATAACTTAGGCTTCACCAGTTCCACTTCACCTCCCCACTTCAGTCTATACGTGCCGGTCCTCCATTGAATAGTCGGATCAAATAGGGCTTTGCAAAAGAGAAACAGGGCAGAGCTCTCCCGAACCATCCACCCAATCACAAAGTCAAACTTGTTGAATGGAATAGGTCCATTCTGGTTGATATTAAATCGCACAAAAAAGTTGAATTAACGACGAACACCACATAAAATGGAAGAAGAAGAGGAAAGAAAGAACAGTTATTTTAAGTGTCGTATCATTTGTTAAATGCCAACAAGTGATACAAGAGAGAAAAAAATATTTAAGAGGACAAACCCTCATTTTCTTACCTGCACAACACCTAAAAGAATCCAATCAAGCAGGAACCAAAGGAGTATGTGCACCAAGTAAAAAACGAATGGGTCCCACTGGAAGAGAATGGCAACGCTACACGAGGAAAGGCCACCCATTAACATACATTCGGAAAAGGGCTCCAAAACAGTTACTTGTGGAACCATGGCAAAGCGTAATTTGGTCCATCTAACACATGGAGAAAAGCACAATTAATATTTTCATGAAATTTGCCCGCAGTGACGATTCTATAAAAATCTATAAATGCATTAGAACAAACCGTGCAATTCTAGTTTGGAATGATGAGATTTCACAGATGCCGGAGTTTTGCCATGCTGGCTGCGAACAGATGCGTATGCGCCATCCCCTGTGCAAGTAAATTATGTTAAACTATGGTCAAATTTGATCGAAATATATTACTATAAATAGCAATGCAGTTGGATTTGGTTTAATTGTGAGGCGCACCTATCTGTCATAGATTTTGCAAAAAAGAAATCTTCGGCAAGATAATGTCCAAATGCTTTGATTCCACCAACTTCATCCAAGAGGTTCTTGCGCATCAAAGCAGACATTCCAGTGGGACAATTAATCCTTAAAAAGTCGGCCACAAGGTAGATTCTGGCGTGGGAAGTTCCGAAATATATCTGTGGAAACACGAGCAAACGATAGATTATTAAATAAAAACATGGAGATTCTATTGCACATATGTGCACAGAATGGAATTTCAAGTTCATACCTTTTCTATAGTAGCTGCAAATCCTTTTCGGTCACATACAAATGGCATCTGATGAACGAGACCAACATCATCATCCATGTGATTCACCATGTCCAAAAGGGTGTCTTCGCGCACTAAACAAAACAGAAATGAGCCATGAATTAATAAATCTGGAAAAATAAATGTCCGATAGTCCAGATGTTTTAATAGGCCTTATGCAGATTGTGTAATCACATGGCGTAATGCAGGGGTTCTCAAACTGGGTGCCGCGGCATTAGCTAAACTTCCCATAAACATAAAGGAAAAAATGAAAAACTCATTATATATAATAAAAAGCATTACATTTTCCCAGTTTTTTTTGCTTTCCCTTATTATTCAAACTGCAGGCTCAATGAACGCAAGATGGATTTTGTCCACCATGAAACTACACAAGGCCTATTGCTTTGAAAACTGCACATGCATAATTTCTGAATTTTACTGACAGTATAGTTCAGCATTTAATAAAAGTAGGAAAAGTGAGGCATATATGTTTAGTAAATGCAAACTAGAATTGAAGAATTTCAAGTGTTGGATTAGTCGAATTAAATTATTAAGCCCATATCTACTTGGGTCATATTATAAAAAAACCTGCAAAACTCAATTTAATATGCCAAAATAATAAGAATAACAAAAAAATCAATAAAAAACATCTAAAATAGAGGAAATAGTGGACACTTCCTGGGGTCCCCCATACTGGTGTTATTTCTGCTCTGAATCGTAAATTTCTTAGGAAACGAAATTTCAGCCTGCATATACAGAATAATTAGGCTAGACCCACAACCATAAATGATTTGCCCCACCCAGTAATAAATAAATTACCATAAAAACATTTCTGCAATGCAGTTTAACGCAAAATAGGTTTGTTTTCATCACTAGAATAACCTTCTCTGCTAACTAAAACGACTAAAAAGTGTTAACCAAAGAAATTACAAGATGCCTTTCCATGGGAGACTAATTCATGTTTGTATTTGATTAACCAAAGTAAAAATCGAATGTCTGATCAGGACATTTTATTTGGAGCACAAAATATTGGATACCAGACCAATAAAAAAGTGTTCAACATTAAAGCACATAAAGAGAGCAAAATTCCTTTGCGATCGTTTAAACTTCAGTTTTTTGGCGAATATAATTATACCGTAAGCACTGCTGGATACAATACATCAAAGAAAAATGATAAACCATGGGGATGGGATAGCAGGCGAGATATCTGGAGAAAAACAAGAAAAGTGCAAAGACCCCAAGAGTTGACAGTAAATCGCATAAAGGAACCGCCCAAAATTGATGAATAATTGTCCCAATTGTGGCACCCATCACAATATATTGAAATAAATGAAATTCACTGCATACAGGGTACAGCTAAAGTCTACATAGGATAAAAATAGGAATTTAAAATAAAAGAAAAATCCTCCAAAAACTTACTTCTTAATCCACTGTCGGAGACCAATACCAGATCATATTTAGCAGCTTCGTAGCCTGGATGCATATTATTTATTTTAGGGTTCACTCCAACATTGGCACCACCTAAAATCAAATGCAAAATCAAATGAGAGTTCACCCAAAATAGGCTGGCTATCAATATCATTAATATTATTCATAAGAAACGAGAAATTCACATCAATGGGTTCATAATACATGCAAAAAATTATAGTCTAAAGCACTAATTAAAACATATTTTTAATCTTCTTTGTTAGGGAAATTTGTGATGTACATGTATAGTAAAATACAACAATAGAAAGCCACATGATATCGAGAGCAGCAATTTCTGCTTTCCTATGCTGTCATGTACTGTAACTAACCAAAAACAATTATCACTATATAATTACAATATCATTATGTACATAATATGCCATTATATGATTTATAATCACAAATAAATCAGTTTTTTGTGACTATATATTCAAATGCTAAATAATATTTTTTTGGGTCAAAGAACAAGTTAATCAAAACCAGTTAATAACAAGCAGCATGTCTAACTACATAACTATATGCATGCATTAACAACTGTACTGCATAGCTAACATGTATTTTGACAAAATTTCAAGAAATACGCCATGCCAGCAAATTTTAGAGGGTCATATATGTCGAACACTTGGTGATTTTAATTTTAAAAATTTCACTTCTTTCTCTTTTATTCTAAGACATCCCTGTGGAAGGATACAAACTTAGATTTTGGGATATAAATTTTTAAAAAATGTGGAAAATGTCATTTAGGGAAATGGTGTTTAAACTAGCTATCATTACATTGTTTAGGTACGTATTATGAAGCTTTGAAGCTAACATAGATAATGACGTCAACAAATAGTTGAAAACAAATGTGATAGGAGGCAGACTATGACAAATAACGTGTGCCCATTTCGATGAGCTAAGCAAGTCTGATTACTGCCTTGGGTTCTTCAAAATAAATGAAAAAAATAAAAAGAATGGAAGAATACAGCAGGGGTCCAATGAGTCATTTGCCAAAAAAGGCATAAGTTAACTGAATTGGGAATCAATTTCGTTACAAAAAGACATGATCAAATTCCATGAGTAAATGTAATGAAATGGTTGCATCATTTTTGAACGCTTATGTAACTATAACTAGTTGCTGAAACAATGGGAAAAAAAGACAACAATCAAGTTGGTAATTCTTATATGCTCGTAGTCTAAACTTGGCTGTTAGACAGAATTTTTTATATATTTTTTTAAAAGATATTGATCCAAAAAAAATCCAAGCATCCACCACAAGTTGATATGACTGGAAGATTCGCTGTAATTAAAACCCAAAGTTGCCACACAAAAGATTTTGTTGTTAGATGTTCTCTAATTAATAGCCTATACCATTATTATAAATTGTTCTTGATTTTTATTAACATATAGGAAGATGAATCATAAACGAAAATCAAAACGTCTATAAAGTTAACTTAATAATGATACAGTAATCGTGGTAGGACGTGGAGTCATTCACCAAATGTTTCATCCTACCACCCAATGCTATTGACATTGATGAAAACTTACCCACAAATATTCGTGCATCCACATTTGGATATTTCTCCATTAATCTCTTCACTAGCATAATGGATGGATCACTCTCATCATGAATACAAAATAACAGTTCAAACTGGAAAAAAAAAATACATTGAGATATTACTGAAAGCATAAGGCACACAACGCGCTTTTTGATAAACTGCAGGCATGGTGAAAAAAAAGTAATCATTTACAATTCAAAAAGTACATACATATCAATACATAAAAAATTCTAAATGCCATATTTAGACTAACATAAGTCCAAGCTTAAGTTTAATTTCCTGTTTACTCACGAAGCTCAACTCTTAATTTAGATTGAAATATACATGTACATACATAATGCATTCAGTTGAAAGTCTATTTAAAAAAACATCCCAAATAACCCAATTCCAACGCCTACAAAATGATAGAAAATGCTCAACTTATTCTGATACCAATTTCTTGTTAATCTTGAGACTGATAAAATTTTTCTTCCAAAAAAAATATGTCTGGTATATTAATATTAAAAGGAAATATGTACAGCTACACCCTCCACAAACATGAATAAAGAATAATGATGAATGTATAGAAAAGTTTGTAGAAATGTTTTTGACCTTAGTAAATTACACAATATCTAGAATAATTAATTTTTAATATTTGCACATATAACAACGAAGATCATTGTCAATACCCACAGAAAACAGAAAGTGAAGAGAAATAGTCGAGTCTGGTTGTTTATAGTCATTGACGAATTGTTTAGTAACATAAAAGCATATTTGCAACTATCAGTCACATTATCATGTATGTATATATCATATATGGAGTAAGAAAAAAAATATTTGGTTTAACGTGGAACTGGTGGAAGTACGACAGTTTTTAAAATGAGTGCAGAAACATCAACTAATCATACTTATCTCGTCAACATTGGCAGTTCTGCTGCAATGGTAATGTTAATCAATACCACTACTTAATAGCATGTGTTCTTTCCCTCCTCAATTATCAGGAATTTATAATGAACACTGTCGGAAATAATCAAAAATTCAAACTTTCTTTTTTAAAAGAACTAACTCAAGATAATTGTCAGACGTGGTGTCTCATTTTGTAACAAAATTTGTGATAATGCTTGTGCCATACGTTAGGGGGTTCTAATTCAGTGCTATTGTTACGTGTGAATTACTACAAAATGGCAAACTGAGTGACCTGTATGATACTGAATTAAACCGCTGAATACAAGCCCGCTGAGGAATTATAAATAAGCAGGACACTGTTGGAAAGCACACCAGAAAAGGCAACCTATCAGAATAGCAATGATGAAAGAAACCCTGGTATAGTTAAGCCCAACAAAGAAAACGGGAATATTTGTATCAAGCCAGAATGCAAAAATAAAACATCAGGCATTCATAGTGATTTGCATATTGCCTTTAAAATTTGCTCTCAAAATTAAAAACCATGCAGAGATCTCATAAAAAATCTGTGTTCCCAGGTATATAAAAGCATATTATGCGTCCTGGGATTACAATGACATACTGCAGGTAATAGTTGCAACATAGCTCAAATTTAAACTAGAATAATGACTTGAAATATGTATCAGATTCACTAGCTACCAAACGTTGACGATATTAGCATTTTCGTGATAACTTATTTTCAAAAGTGAATGTATCACCTTTAATATTGAGAAATGCTCATAAACTAAACTCCTTTTTTCTCTACATGTACCATAATTAAACGCATTACAAGACATTCTTATCTATTTTGATCACAAATACCATGAAATTAATTTATATACTTATGATTACAAAGTTTATAAAAAAAATGAGAGTTAATACTCACCAAAGGGTAATTTGTTGTAAAAAATGTTTCTAAATTGCTAAACAAGTTAGGATCGATTCCTACTAATGGCTTAACGACTGACACTCCTGGATATGGCGTTTCCCTCGGCAATAATAATACTTTTTTATGTAATCTCCACTTTCTGTAACAAATAATAAAAATGAAATTAGAAATAATATCACTATCATGCACATTTTGTTCAGAAATATAGCAAAAAAACACTATATGTAACTTCAGTGTTATTACAATTATTAATTCAAAAATGAACGAAATATGTAAAATTAATTGAAAAATCATGGAAGACAAGTTCCCTCATAAGTGAGTGAGTATATTAAGCCATCACAGTATAGCTTGTCTAAAAGCATACTCTTGGGACCAGTGAAAAATTTGCTTTCAGACAAGTTAATTTATACTGTAGGTCTACATGGGTCCCAAGTCGAGACCAGCTACATGTATATGCAAATTCCGTATTATAAAAATTATTAATTCAAAAATGCACGAAATATTTAAAACTAATCCAAAACGACATGCAACACAAAAGTTTTCAACATATTAAGCCAATGTATATTTAAGAATGCAAGTATCAGAAACATAATAGAAAAAATAGAATACATAACTTAAAATGATATTGAAGAACATTAGTCACAGTTAAATGCCAAAATCTTACAATAAAAATAGATTTTCCATTTGTGTTTGACCCAAAAAATGTTATCTATATTTTTATTTGGAAAATTTTTCATCGTAAATGTATTTCAATTTCTGTGGTAACTTCAATAACCAAAGCTATTAGTGAAGGTACACTAAACCATGCTATTATATTTCAGATGTTCCAGTATTAAAATGGGTCGTATGTACTAGTTCTTGAGGCAAAATTGAATGTATCGAGGGAATCCATTGTGTCTTGCGATAAGACGGTTGCCATGTTTGTAGAATCGACATTCTCTAAATCGTTCGACTGTATAGCAACCTATAGCCCATTGGGAAAAACAAAAGCAATTGCTATGGAATCACTTGAATTCTCCCTTGAAGTCAGCTGCACAACGTCATTGTATACACATAACGGTGAAAGTAAGCTGACTGACACTACAAGGATAGAAATCTGGAGTTAATGACAGATTTCAAAAGCAACATTATTGTCACTCGTTGTAGAGATGCATATGGAGTGTAGCCAATATCATAATGGCAGTATATAAATACTTCATAAATCTTCTAATGACACACTGAGTTAATATGTGAAAAATTAGGTCAACGAGATAGCACTGTTACAAGAACACAAGCAAGCTTTGATTAGCCCCAAACTGGAAAGCAAAATCCGTTTGTAAATTAAGATATAACCAGAGAACTCACAGATATTTTGTATTATCATCCAAGCTTTAAATGCAATGTTGTTAAAAAACTATAGGGTTAAACTAGATGTACCTCAGTTCAGTCCAGACATTGTTGCATTTAATTTTTCTAACTTGGCTGAAGAAGATTATTTGGTTAGTCTCCAGCCCTGACAAGCTGTGGGGATTATATTTTTGGGTCTTCTCACAAAATAATGTAATTCGGAGTGTCAGGCAACATCGAATAGAAAAGCATATTTGCCAACATGTTCACATCTGCAAATGGAAGCATCGAAACTAGTCAACAGTTGTGACCACACCTATCTGTCATGCATGTCATTAATTTCAAGGAGCCCTCAACTGCAATTTTCGTTTAATTATTTCCATCCATTTAGTGCACTATAGAAAGTGCACATTGAAAACCACTTTCCCAGTTCACTGACATTCCAAGTGAATCCAAAATACAGCCAGCAAAATCAACATCCCGAGCTTAGCAGAAGGGTCAAAGAAACTTCTTAAAGACATTACTTTTTTGTGTGTGGAGAAGTTGGGAGTACACTGATCTTTGCTCGGGCTATAGCTCTTAGGCATCTCGAGAATACTTCAACACTGCAACATAACGTTACATGACATCCAATTTTTCAAAAAGTTGAATGGTTATCATACCTGTTCTTTACCTGTGCCGACTAGAACATGCATTCTGTAGGCTCTTTTTTCGGAACTTTGGAAAAACCCCAAGGTTAAAGAGAAACGAGTTTAGTAGTTATGAAGGGCATGACTGCGTTTTCTTTTACCACCCCCTATTCGCATATACCGGTATTTGTCAAGACAATAACCCGAAGCTATACCTTGGAAATCCCTATTTGTTTCTATTTAAAAGGTAAGAGGTAAAGCTACGGCTGCTGACAAATGCATTCAGCCATCCGTGACCATGCAATAGGTGGGACAAACCTTATAAGTGCGAAATATGAGTAGATAAAAATTGATGTCTCTCGAGAAATGCCATTAAAATTATCTCGTCATATTGCCGAAGAGGAAAAAAAATCAGACTCATCGCACGAAGAATGATAATTAGAATTTTTTAAAGAACGAGGAAAGAAAGCTAGGGTCCACGTTATGTCAAGGTTGACTTCACATCCCCTTGACCCACATGCAGGATAGCGCCTTGCACAAATCTAAGATAAAACACAAAAGGTACTTCAAAAGAGTGGTTTATGACCCAACGGATCATATTGTCCTACATTGATGGCAACAACTCTGATTAAAAAAGGCGGTCAAGACTGACCAACATAATTTCAAACGTGATCAGGTCACCATCTCCTGTTTCTCTTTCCAGCCATATTGCTTATAACATGTTATTAGACCATTTCGTGCTACAAGTTGAGCAACATGCTATCCCACGTGGTCGCTTGGAAAAAAATGAATCAATTGGAGAAGACTGGTGAGACTAAGTTATGATGGAGACAAACAATGGGACCAAATGAGAAACCGCTATCAATGTGATTTTACTCTATGGAACTCCACAAAATCTCATAAGATTTTATGAGATCCCACTGTACAACCCAATACAACCCAACGTTGTTAACCCAATGTTGGCATGTCCATATAGAACTCAGTATTGGGTTTGAATTTTAAAACCAACGTTTTTAGTATGTACTAACAACACACTCAATAAGATTTATACAGTTAAAAGCTGGTAAATTGACCACTTTTCAAAAATTGGTATTAGTGGACATGTTTTCCTTCATAAAAATTCTCTGTACAATGATCACCTGTGTATTGTTGTGTATAGTTGCGCCATCATGTTCGATCAGTAAGGGGAAAAAGGGAAATCCACTAAAGTGGAGTTGCATATACATGTACCACCCAGTCGATCACATTGAAGCAAATAGTCTATCTATGTGAATCTATGTGAACTCTCAATCCTTCATTTCATTATCTAAATTACTGCAAGTTTTTGGAAAAATTTCTAAAAATGGCAAAGAAATATACAAATAATACAAAGAACTTCTCTTAAAGGATAAAATTGAGCTTTTGAAGTACATGTACCGTGTTTGTAGTTTAAAGTTCACAGAAGCTTTAATAGAACATTAGCATTAAAAAAGATAATTGGGAGTACCTGAAACTTTATGAAGAGAACAATGGAAATGAATACACGAGGAGGAAAAAGGGTAAATTCATATTTTTTTTGTATTTCATTACCATTCTAGAGTGTATACATTGTAGTGACCAACTTCGCCATTTTTAGGTGATCATCTCGCAGGCTTTACTGTAATAATCAATTAGGATAAAAATGGAATGTTCCGTAATATCATTAGCAATGGTTTTCATATACTGTACAATTGCTTTTCCAATGTAGTCTTTTTTGGAATAAAAGGACGCTCAATACAAATGAAAAATTTCCAGAATCGTGACATTCAATAAATGAAGTGCTTTTTCATTTATTGGTTTTGAAACCGATTTGCCCTTAAACTCAGCATCTGTCGCCATATTGCGGCATTATCTAAACGACAAAGCTACAAGACAATTAAAGAATAGCCCGCATATAGGTACTCCAATGTCCTATCTCAAGAGGTTTGATATAACGCAACTATACAAATACGATAAATGTCGCAGGGTTTTAAATATTGCAATAAATTATAATAAAAGTAATTTTTAACAAAGAAACGCCTGGTTGCTCCACAAAAATAATTATCCAAATATTTCATCATGATATACAGTACATTTAATACAACGCTCGCTTTCACCAAACTTGGACAAATCAGGATGAGTAGTCATACATTTATGATTCATTTATAGATGTCATTATCAATTTAAATGCATGTACATGTATTACCTGTAAGCTGATTAAGATTTACTAGGATTGCGCAAAGATCAAGGAAACCCCGATAGGGGAAAACCCAAAAGATTTGCATCGTTGCCCAAATTTTACTATCATTGAGGAAAATATTTTTCGAAAGCTTTAACCTTTTATAACGATCTTGATACTATCAAAAACCACCCGTTAATGACACAGTCTGGTTATGGGACATGAATATTAATTCTTTTATGGCAAAGCACAGGATATCAGTTCCGGCACAATTTTTTTGGGATTTTTTTTGATAAATGAAAATTGCTTAATTATTCACTAATGGGCAACTTAAAACAATGCAAATTGTCGTGTTTATTATCTATTGGAAGCATAAATATGCCCTTTCTTCCACGTGTTACATGACATAAATTGCTCATTTGGCAGACAAAGATTTCTATTTTTCCCTAAAAAATCCTTGACATCCGCACGTGCAATCGACGAGCATTTGTTTTCGAGAACAAATAATTCATTAAAGTCACCTTGAATATGGCAATTTAATTCATGCTCTTGTTCTCTTTTTTTCCAGCTGAACAACAATGTGTTGCAACATTCCCATGTGATATTTAGCTACCGTATATGGCTATTAACACATCCAATAAGGTGCTTATTTTCTTGGTAAAATACGTCGTTAAGCTCAGATGAGATGATCATTGGATGACACATAATTCCGATTTGATTTCTTCATCTGCCACAATTATTTTTATCCTTGCAAAATTTAACCTGTATAAGTCTTCGGCAACGAACGTTACTTTCCATGCAGAATCAAGGCCAATTTTGATAAATGGTTTATTTGTTATTGTTCAAATCAATTACAAAAATTCGCACTTTTGCTCGGAAGACATTAGTTCCAGCATTGAAGCAATAGCGCAATCTTTGGGGTTCTAACCAATTACTATCACGAATTGCATGCATGAGAACAAATTAAAACCTTGGTAGATACGAGCTTTATGAAAATATTTACAAACGTCAAAAAGATGCGATTGTCTTAACTACCTTGAATGAAACAGAATTTTACAGTTTCTAAAAAAAAATTAATGAATAATGGATATGCAGAGGAATGCACGGGGACTATGTATGTTAGGAAGTTTCTTTTTGATTGGTAGGTGCATTTAAATAAAAAAAAAGTGCGAAAATGTGTCAACTCCGAAATTAAACTGTCCTATAGAGGTGTGCTCAACACCTCGGGACATGATCATACTTTCCAATTTGCTTCTGTAAAATGTATGGTGACAAAGCCTATGGCAAGCCATTCCATATATTCATGCATTATTCATGTATACAACTATTTCTATAGGGTAGGCGACCTGTAGATAAGTGCAAACACGAAATCCATTGCATGTACTATTCATATATAGTAATGATACTCGAGACGTTACAACCCAAGAATTAAAGAGTTTAAAACAAAAGTAGTAGATAATTACAATAATATGACCATTATGTAAACTGATTGTAGTTCGATATATGTTAGCAGCTAGGAAAAATCAGAGAATCACATTTTTAAAAAGTACATAGCAGGTGTGTAAATGCTATATATAACTTTACATTTCCTGGTTGTTTCACTGGCGAGGAAATAGTTTAAAAAAACTGTCACAATAGGGGACATCCACATGAATAATGAGGAAGTGTTTTTAACCAGAATCAATATCAAGCACATTATCCATAGTTAGCTTATACACTGTATATAGTAAAAACTGTTATCTGTGAATAATTACTGTAACGATTCAGTAATATACATGTACTGTTTGTTTATAACTTTTATGAAAGCCAGCTGCAAACGAGTACCCCTCGGCATAGCAACTGGTAAGCACAACACAACCATTTTCTATCATTAAAAAACACTATAACGTTTCGCACGCAAAAATCAATCACCTAATGAAATAACCTTGATATTATCCACGTTGAATATAAATGGCAAAGTGGGTAATAAGTTTGTGGCCGAGTTTAACTACTTCAACGTGTGCAATTATCAATGTAGGCTACTTCTTTTGCAGAGTTCCTCAAAAATAAAATTTTACTTCCCTTACTTTTCCCGGCCATCCTAACAACTGAAAATTTGCAATTTTTTAATTTGCAAAATTAACAACACAAAATGGCAATTTGCCTAATAATTTTTTTGTCTTCCAAGTGGCTCAATTAAATTGTTTTCGAACACGATGTGGAGCAAATGCCCAAACTTAAATTCAACTTAGGATAGCACAAACTACTATTAAAACCTTATTTTCTCTTGCCATAAGCCTACACGAATTAAAAAAATTAGGAGGGCAGAGTATAATTCGTACCATTTACGCGAATAGCCAAATTTCTTTTCCGGCTAAAAACATGCAAAACATGTTTATTATTTAGGTAAAATGTTATTAAAATGAGTTAAATAGGTAATTTGCCATTTAGAAGCAAGGCTGGATGAGGAGTGTGCCATTTTTTGACTTGTGATAACTGGTTATGTGAAAGCAAATCTGATGTTTATATGTTGAATTTCCCTGCGTTTTTCAAAATTTCACTCACTATTTCATGTCTATCCAATTTCTTGCAGGTCTGGGGAAACCCTGTTATGTACATTATACATGTATATGGCTACCTGTAGAAATCTTTCACAGAAACAAAGTATCACATAGGCCTACACTTTTTTTTCCATTAAATAGATTAAATGTATTTCTGATTAAAACTGAATTTCACAACTACATGTAGTTAGCTGGCCAGATGTTTTCGATGCTAGGAAAGGCAACAGAAAAAAAAATCTGAGGGATCGTCCGGTCATGGCCGATTTCTAAACAACCTTTCGAGGCATTTACCTGAAGCAATTATAGCCTACTATATAAGAAAAAAAAAATCAAACACACTATGTCGATAGCTAACCCTACAATGGTACCCACGTGCCCAGCATGGGAAAATCTCAGGCAGGGCGAAAATGTCCAGAAGAAGGGTCATCTGATATAATATAAAAAAGTATGCATCATTTCCATAAACTACAATTAACCTCTATGCAGTGGGTTTGAAGCTAGTTGTATAACACCCATCCTATAAAATACTCAGAAAATTCAGATTTGTACAAAATAGCAATTAGATATAATGTACATGTACATATTTTTTAGTATATTACTGCCATTTTGTAAATTGTTTAAATACATGTACTTTCGATGCTAATCCAGAATGTACACATATTCTATAAACTTGAACACTAAAAACGTAACAACCAAATGTTGGGTTAAATCTACCCAGCGTTGGGTCACGGTTATTAACACAGGTTTTGGTTAAAATATGCCCAGAATTTTGTAAATGTGAGGTTTGTGTTATTTATAATCAACTCATAATTTGGTAAATTTATTATAAATAACACAAACCTCACATTTAGGCCTACCCAATTCTGGGCATATTTTAACCAAAACCTGTGTTAATAACTGTGACCAACGTTAGATAGCTTTAACCCAACATTTGGTTGTTACACTTAAATTCAACCCATTGTTGGTATGTCCATATAGGACATAACATTCTGTTGAATTTTAACCCAACGTTTTTAGTGTGTGGTCAATTTTATTGGTCTGATATAGGAATATTTTTAAATGGTTTATGTGGTTTTCAATATTTTCCATAATTTTATTAGTGCACAATGTGGCAGCTCATGGCCAACGATTTATTACCCCAGACTGTGTCTCTGTGTAAAAAGATAATTCGTAAGCAAAGGGGGAAATGGCCCAAATAGTTTCAGAAATGTAACTGCAATTTCATAGGAGTTGCACATGCATACACGATCAAAACTAATGTACCTGTCCATGCTACCGTGCAATTGGGTCAAACATGGAGCATGTTCTCATATAAAAATGAAATGACCAGTGTATGAGTGGGTGCAATTAAAGTAAAAATGGCAAATCTCAATACGATAAAATATGAAACGATTATGCGGGGAATGCCATCAGGTACGGCATGCGTGTTGCAACCTACAATTGATAGTCATTAAAATGAACGCACACACAATAAAACCCTGTAACCTAAATAAGTAAAGTTAAAACTAAAATATAATCGTACAGATTTTTTTTGAGAATAGTAGTTAAAACAAATGCTCAATGTGCAGGATGGTCGGACAATTAAGGTGTATGTTCTGGCGCACATTATACAGGAGACACCAGATAATGCAATTACTAGAATCAACCCAAGAGACAAAAAATGCATTTTACCTTAATAAGTTCTTATTAATACATGTAGGCTACTGAATAAAGAGGTAATAAATAGGAAAACAACTTTTTGATCATGGTCAATCCAAGGTTTGCAAAGAAAAAAAAGTTATGACTTATGGGCAATTTTTCCGTGCAAAATAGTACAGCAGTAAAATTAGCGTTTCCTTTCATAAACTTATTTATATACACCGTGGAACAATGCTAATGTTTTTACGATGCATTTACGTTTACTATCAGATATTTCATGAAGCTAATTGAAGGACAAGCTAAACGGACAGTATCAAACGATGTCAAACTAATGCACTGTTTGTTACCTATTAATGTTATTTTAACTTATAGCGCCCTCAAAGGCTTGCCGTCGAATCCGTATAGTGTATACATTGTAGTTATGGAGGCATATTTTTGATAATGACACATGTTGGAATCTTGTTGTAAATTCAGGTAGGTCACCTCCTTGACCTTTTGCTGCCTGCACGGCTGCACCTCCTATAGCGAATCTAAGCCTGAAGGTACTACAATGTAATATTGGTCAATAGTTTGCCAGCAGCCCTCCCAAAGCGATTAGTTTTTTTATAACGATAGTTTATAAGAAGAACTTTAAATTAATATTTTCCTAAAAAATCACTTTTCTGTTAAAGGTTGTTTTAAAAACAGAACTTATTATTTGCTAAAATACTACGCTATGTTACTATAGATGGACAATCTTGCTTTGTATACGAACTAAAGCTATAAGTTTTAGCCCCAGACCACACTAGGCTGGAAACGCGCGTTTGGCTAGCCTCGAACAGGACATCGAATTTAATTTAAATTCTAGAATTATAAAATTTGCACATTAATATCTCGTGCGAAAATTCTTTTTT
>JAQGCC010001355.1:0-24436 GCA_034698905.1 Xestoiulus laeticollis | reverse complement strand
GACAGCACTGTATGTTTTTCCAATGCGTTCTCGTTAAGGTAAATCAGTTGACGGGGCATTAAGGGATGCGCGCTCAAACCCGCTAATAACTGTGACCCAACGTTGAGTAACATTTCATAACTACACTTAAATTCAACCCAATGTTAACCCAATGTTGGTATGTCCATACAGCACTCAATATTGCAGGGTTAAATTTTAACCCAACGTTTAGGTTATATAATTTTTATAAGATGTGCATTAACTTATTGCCATCGTGCAACGCAGAACACTGTGCACGGTTGTCAGTCTACATGGCCGATACGTAATCCTGACTTTATAGCTTAGATGACGTCATATAAGTACCACGATGTCGGATCAGGGAATTTGCAGTCAGTCGCATCAGACACGTTCCTCCAGATTTTTAGCTATTTGGAAGAGGCAATGAAAAGTGGAGGGATTGTTCCATTTCTTCGGAAATGGGACCGAATGCGCGATGGAACAGACAAGAAGGCGCCAAGTGGGCCACAACGCCATTGGACTGAAAAGAAATGGCCCATTTTCAGCAGGGAAAACAAAATGGTCACTGGGTCATTAACCGGCCATGAACAAAAAAAAAAATGCATATGCGCGCTTAATTGGTTTATAGCAATTAACGTGGGAGTCGATGGAGTGGGTGGAAGACAAGGCGTGGCCAGGCACGCGTGACGGATACTTTTACACGGTGAATGGAGAGAAAATGAGACGACCACTAACTAAATTGTACTAAGGAATAAAAGCCTTTTTTACATTACGGTTAACCGCATATGAAAAAAAAAAAAAAAAAAAATCCCCGTGATTAGCATGAAAAAATGCCACTCCAAAAATGCATCCTCCTTCCAGAGTTGCATGGTACGAATTTTCCCATTACGTGGTGCCGTCGTTTGGTCTGTGCTTTTGCTGCAGCACGAAGAGGGGGGGGATTTTACGTGAACTCATCATCGATAATGAGTTGGCATAGAAACCACTCTTTTCTATTTGACACAAAATAAATAAATAAAAAGCGGTAGAAAAATAGGCTTGAGTCTATTGAGCATGCAGGACACAACGATGGCATAGACGTCAGGGAGCACAGTTGCAATTTCTGTACTGTTACAGGAAGGTTTTCTGAAGTATAACAGCATTTCAATGTCCTTGTGTTTAGCTCATATATTTGGTCAAAATCTGGGACAAGTTTAGATGAATTGAAAATACTGGAGAATCTTCAAAATCCTCAAACTGAACCATATGCTTGATCAAAATTTGGGACTAAAATAGTGGCCATTTCGTGACCACTGGAGAACAATGCTGGAGAATAGAAAATAATGGTGACTTCAATGCCATCAGACGTAAACCCATTTTAAGTATAATGACACTCATGAGGCCCTTCTACACTGTGCTCGTGTTTGGTCAAAATTTGTGGCTAACAGCAAAAGCCCTTTCGTGACTATCGTTCTGGAAACGCTGGATAAATTCAGATCCAACAGGTTCCATAAAGTTTACGAAAGATTCCATAAAGTAGTTGAAATCCGTCATGATGTCCATAGGTAAACAACATGTTAGGGGTACTCAAATAGACGCCAAAAATTTCGCACATGTGCTCGGACAACCTCTCTGCAATGACCTCGAAAAATGTCAACTTTGGGACATGTCATGACCAAAATTCGAATTCTGATAGATTGGGAATTTAAATTATGGCCAGAATTCGAATTCTGATTGATTATAATTGACATTAGTTAGCCAATCCCAAAGTCGACATTTCTGAGGTCATTGCAGTGAGGCTATCCGAGCACATATGCGAAATTTTTGGGGTATGTTTGAGTACCCCTAATATAAACTAGCTGAGAAATAACAGTACAATTGTACTCTATAGCACAATGATACATGTATAACAATACTAGACAACAACCTGTTTAATTCAATTAACAGGGGCAAGGGCAAAGTGCCAGATATTTAAAAGGAAGAGCTTGTATATGGTCGTGGCCGCTTTTTGGGGAACTATTGATTGAGGGAGGTTGTGGGAAACCACGAAAAAACCACAACCAGGATAGCCGACCGGGGATCGAACCCGAATCTCCCGAGTTCAAGGAGTTAAGCGTAACCACTAAGCCTTATACAAAAGGTGACCAACACCATACTAAAAAATGCGAAGATGTGACAAGTGTTCACGTTATTTTGCCTACACCCTGTATGTTTTGTATATGTGAAAAAGTTTACAGTTGTCGACTTTCAATACAATCTCCATGGTTATATGGGCAGCAGACTACATGGTTAGAGATCGATGACTTGACCCTCCTTCTCGTGAAGTCCATTAGCTAGCCAGTTCGATTATTCAGTCTGTCCTGGGTTTTTGAAAAGGGGGATTTAATACTGTACTAAGAACTTAATGTAAGTCAATCTTACCTTCCTAAAGTCACTTTGCACGACCATTTCCGGAGGTCCGGCGGTGGCTCGAGTGCGTCTCGGGCTTGCGGCCGCCATTTCAGCTGCCGACCGTTCACGCGACTCCTGCAATAATTCAAACAAAAATCATTAGTAATTATTAAACTACACATAAGTTTGGTGATGAAACTTAGACATGTCAATTTATCATGTAAAAGATCTAAAAGTCAATGTGGCACTGTGCATTATGACAACAAGGACACAAGTCTGAAAATCAGGCACCTTCAATTACCCCCATCTATAGCTTATAATTCTCTCATTTTATATTTCATGCATAAGACATATTTCGTTCACATGTACACAATATGTTTCATTTAGAATTGCTAAATAAAAGTAATAGATGCCTCATCCTTATATGCAAACTACCAAAATATGCACTGCTTAACGTAATTAGAGGACCTCAGGACCATGCAATATTAGAAGGAATGTATAGAGTAATTCCAGAAATTATAGGCATTAAATTTAAGTTCAGACAATTGGAGAGCTCACTTTACTAATCCACGATAAGATAAGTTTTCGATTAGTTGACGGAGTCTTGAGTGGGCTGACCGTGCTTGTGATATATTCTGTATCGTGGCGCCAATACATGTTGTAACAACGCTTCATCTATTATTTTTAATTTACCATGTAATGATAGGTTGGCAGACATGTGGTGTTGTGTCGGTCAAACAGGAAATTGGCTCCTCTCAGCCTCCGTATCAACCCACCGAATGTGTATAAAAAGCGCTTAGATTAGCAACGTGAGCACCCCTTAATATTGGATTATTGCAGTAAAAAGTTGCACATTTGTGCATATACTAAACTTGAGCATTTTCATTAATTTTCAAGAAATAAAGATTATACTTGACCCCATTATTTACCTTATTTGTAGCGAAAATATGTTAAAACAATTACCATATCACCACAAACTTTAAATGTGTGATTTCAAAACTTATTAGCAGTTTTGGTCAACAAAAAAACCTTGGGTATATCAATGAAACAGCATTAGGAACACTAAATCAATACTGTACTCAAAACCATGTTTCAAAGTTCAAAATGCAGAGATTCAGTCGAAACTTATTAAAAAATGAGTAACTAAAGCATGAAAAAAAAATTGACGTGTCCATCAAAACTGAATTAATAATAAACGGCCAAACATTACAAAATAATGCCAAGTGAAAGATACAAAAGCAGAGAACAAAATTGAAAAGAAGTAAAATCCAACAGAAAACCTCCGAGTGAATCGATAGAGTAAGATAAGATTAAACAACCAATTCCATAAGGGTCCAAATAGGAGCGAGATTGGAAGTGTAAATATCAATACCTTATCCATTTCAAATTTAGGTGCATGTAGTACAGTTGCTGTCGTGTCCAGAAAACAGTGCAAAAACGCGACCAAATTAGACTGGCACTGGAAAGGGAATAAAGAGTGGAAAAGGACAGGAGAGGCACGCATGCAAAAGCGTGACGTCAGCGTGAGGTCATCACATTGGATGCCATAAAAGCTTATTAGAGAAAGGGAATCCGGGGGAGGATGGCCATGTTGGTGCTTCTGTGGTTGGAAACATTTCACTTAACGATGAGAATTCCCGCGCCTTTTCATTCGCTTTTGCCCCATAAAATTCAATCTATTCCCCGGAGGGAGGGGTTGACGAACCCTAGGGTGGGTCACACAAATATTTAATGGCTCTCGCTATCTAACAACCAAATGTCATTCGTGCACTGGATACATACACTACATCTACTCCCTATCTCTCTCTCAAGCCAACAAATATTTGATTATTTTATTTATAGATACATGTATATCCAAGGACGGTTTAGGACCTGATGAGGAATGAAGACAAGAGGATAGGTCATGCACTATCAGACCGATTTTTAGACCAATGCACAACACACTACTTCAAGACAAAATGCAAATGAATTTGGGAGTATTTTATATTAGGACACCCAAGGACCAATTATTACATGAAGAAAATGAACGAAGATCAAAAGGTCATTCAAGTCAAAATAAAAAAAATTGTAAATGAAATTGAGAACCTGATTGTTCGAGTATTTTATACAGTAGAATCTGTCTAAACTAATCCTGTGTAAAATAATACAATGTGCTGATCCCGACTTGGGACCCATGCATAAAATAAACCTCCATAAAGTAATATTTAATAATTTGTATTGGTCCCAATGATTTTTTAAGGGAATATCAACAATGGAACTGCAAAAAATATCAAACATGTCAAACGGGGAAATTCCCTATTTCACAGCTGTGTAAATAGTGTCGACCAATAGCTAGTGACTCATGAAAAATTCAAAAATGGGGAATTCCCTATTCAAGTGTACAATTTGTATATTTCAGATTAGACAGCTGCATCTATGAACTACCATGAGATGTGAACTCTAATAATGCAATGCTTCATAAATCACACTAAACGCATAAAATTCAGAATTACTAGTACACATATTACATGTCGTGTTTAAGATTTAAGATTTAATGTTTAAGACTGTTTAAGATTTCCAATTAAGCTCACCTTTAATTTAGGCTTTGTTCTTTGTATGGGATTTACAGAACGTTTGAATTCATATTTCTACTTTTGCACTATACATACATGTACTTTTTAAAAGGCGGGAATATGGTAAACCTAACCCACCTCCTCGAAGCTGATCCAATTGCGTCTTAATATGCCAAGCTTATTACATTTATGGTGAGATGCAAATATTAAACACCCCCACACTTAAAGTACTTCACCGCACATCTTCAAGAGATTCCCACTTCACCTTTATGCTGAAGCACTAATTTAAATCAAAATGACGTGAGAGAGGGAAAAGATCATCTTTTTTATAGTCTGGTTACCATATGTTTAAAAATTCAACAAAAATCTTAAAAATCACTTGAAGATGGAGATAATCAGATTTGACGAAACTGAACACGAAATATTTTTTTGCAATTTAACACAAAATTATTGAACCTACATGAACACCACTGAATCGGCAATCTATACATACTTTTTGTGTTTGAATTGATTGCCTGTTTTAAGGGGCAACATACTAAAGTGGTATTTCCAAAAACTGTAAGTGTTTGAACCTACATAGAATTATGTCATTAATTTTGCCTGCCCAAAACGTAGTGTTTTGTTATCAGTCTTGCATGATCATGACGACAAAACGTTACGTGTAGACCAGGCTTTAATGACTGTTTCAGTGATCATCATAGGTCGTCAATGATCGTTTTGTCGTCATTATATCGTCATGACCATGCAAGACTGACTACAAAACGTTACATATACATCAGACTTAAGGTTAAAAAAATCGGACAACTTGTTTAAATTTGCATGTGGGAGTGACGTCATATCATCGGATTAATACATATCTTCAAGCATATACGACTGTGTTTTGAAGTGGCCGAAATTATCGTCAATGCGCTTCATTTACATCACGTGCTCAGTGGTCATATAATAATATTGAAATGGCATTTATGCTGCATTGCCTTCACTTTTATGGTAATCATTAAGAGGTCACGCATTTTAGCCTAATACAAAACGGAACTCGTGACAGAAGCTATAGATTCTTATATAGCACACGAGATAATAAGCTTTATTCCTTAGAATTAGTGTAATGTGCACTGTAGAATTTTATCTGCAAGGCAAACATAACATAAATTTCAACCAGCAATTCTCAACAGTTAGTCTCGTTCAACGTATTAACAAATTAATTTAAACAATTTGGAGCAAAATGCATGTATCGCTACTCTAAAAAGACTACTAAGTGAACAGCAATAATGCGCCTTAATCCTCTCGAAAATTGAAACATAAATTTCGTGTACAAAATTTGGCAGTTATTGGAACATTTAAAATAGATTTTTTAACTGGTAAAAGCGGCGCGAGGACTGAATATATCTGAAATCTCAGTTAGCAAGTGACTTTGTGCACACGCAATCTCGATAGCAAAAGCCCCTCGGATTTTTGCATTTTTGGATTCACGACATACGAAATTTGTGATAATGGCTGGCGTATATTGATGGCGGGTGTATATATGAGGATAATAAAGCTGTAAACCTAAAAATAGGTCCTGATAACAACCACATAAGCAGCCAGAGAGCGAAGAGAGAATGCAACTCGCTCTACGGTGGATCACCTCCACTGATGCAAAACGTAGCGGAAAAAATATATATATATAAAAAACCACCGAAAGAAGAGAGAAAAAAAAGCAATGAAACCATGCGTGATCGGGACATAAAACTCGTGGACCTCCCAGAAACGTTAGCGAGTAAACACGAGTCGAAGCTGAAACATAACGGGATTTCCCTTCCAAAGGGCAAACACCGGTTAATAAATAAAAAGCTAAGGGCTAAAGGTGATGTGGGGTTTATTACACTGGTTTTCAAAGTGCTTTAAGCTAGCTCCATTGGGATTGCTCATAATAAGATTAACAAATAGTATTTCCGCTACGTAGTTGTATATTAATTAATTAGCACTTGGATCAAATTATTCATCAAACATAGTAATAAGTGAAGTTCACTAGGGCCAAGTTAAGAGTAAGCAAAAGGAAACCATTCACAAAAATAACTTACATTTTTGTTGAAAATGCCCATGTAGTACATTGCCCCTTAAAATGGGCAATCAATGCAAACACGGGAGTATGTATGGATTGCCGATATTCAGGGGCAATTTTAAAATGGAAAATTCATGGAGGCAAATTAAAAAAATAAAACTTATTTACTTTGCACTTTACGTCAATATATCTTAATGACAGTGGTGGATTTTTAGTTAACAAAATTATATGCACGCTAATGCAAAAATAATTTAGTGTTTTTTAGAAACACCCGTTTGAATGTTGCCCCTGAAAATAGGCTATCATTGCAAACACGAGAGTGTTTGGATTGCCAATATGCAGGGGCAAATTTAAAATTGCAAATTCATCAGGGTGAATTAAACGAAGGATACGAAATTGAGCTTACTTACACTTTAAGTCTCATGACTCGCTACTGCTTGCTTTTATGCATAGGGGGGAGCAACCAACGACTAAGATTTATTCACGGTATATTTTGTGAATTTACGGAAAATGTAAACTAAACTAGCTACACAACTTGTTCGCCACATGTTGCCATTCCCTGTTCTGAAACCCTTAAAGAATAATTCAGGTTCAGGATATGGAAAAAGTTCAACAAAGGGCAGCCAGATTTGTTAAGGACAATTACCCGAGATAACAGAAATGCCTTATTCTCTAAATTTGGGATCATTGAGAACCATCTTCCTTATAATTCACATCTTGTTTTTTGTATTTTTGGGCCTAATAATCACTATAGATGTAGACAACCATTTAAAACCATTGACCTTTTGTCTTTAAATTCAAATGCAACTATGTGCTTACTTATTCATATTTTACATCTATAACATAATATGCATTCACCAATCGATCGTCCACCAGAGAATTTCGGTGATCCGCAGACTCGAGTAATCTGAATACGAGCGTATATTTGTAATGTCCTTTACTGTACACGCGTACCTCGTATATGCAAAAAAAAAACATTCATGTCTATGTTATTCGTCCAATTATATTTGTATGCCCAGATATGTTTCAAAGTTAGAATGTTACTTTTATATAAAAGAAAATCACGGTAGGGGTACGCAGGACAAAATTTGAGTTTAATCTCCGTCAGATCCGTGACTTAAATAACAAAAGATACACCTGATTCACACCAACGTTGATGTAGATCAACTGATGTTGACCAAGAAAACTTTTGCGTGTTAATTCACACCCGCAGAACTCATTTAAACTGGTCACATGACCTAGTATACAGGGCGTTATATACTAGGTCATGTGACCAGTTTAACTTAGTTCTGCGGTGTGAATTAACACGTAATAGTTTTCTTGATCCACATCAGTTGATCTACATCAACGTTGGTGTGAATCAGGTGTTAGTTTTCAGTTAACAAACTTCTCGATCACTTCAATGTGGTTGTGTTTTATGCAGTTTTCAACCCAGGCTAGAGTATCATGCATATCCTTGAAAAAACACTAAAACACTAAAAGGCCCTAAAAAGTAGGCAATCACTGCAAACACGATAGCATGAATGGATTGCCGCCATTCAGGAGCAAGGAAACTTTAAATGGACATTCGCTCCTAAATTCACATTGAGAAATTGATAGAATAATGCAACATGAAGCCTCACAATTTTACTTTCCTAATCTTAATGACAATGGTCAATTTTCAGTTAACAAGCTTACGTCATGCTTCTGTTTTATGCAGAGTTTGCATCCCTCGCCACATTGTTATCCAAGGTTGAAAACAAACCCATTAAATCTTTTGATTACATCGATTAATTGCGACCAGATTAATAAGCATGCATGCATATTGGGGTGAATTTAGGACATCTGCATGGTCCTCAATGAGTCCCAATTCTGTTTTTCTGTTACTTTCGCAGAATGCTGATAGCTGCCCTTCGATGGACCATTTCAATATCCTGAATCTATAATCCTGTGAGGATTCGATCCAGACATGTAGGAAAACATTATTCCAACATTGGACAAACCATATATTTGTGTGGCCAGCTATCTTTACATCCTACCCATAACAGCCTTCACTGTGAGTCTCTACCTAGGCGTACACACCTTCCCCTCCCCCTCAGCGGGTGACTAACTCAAAAAAAAAAATCCGATTATGTCGTTATTCCTGTGCCACATTGTTGATTGGCCACATACGCAAGCTGTCACATTCTCAACAAAACCGTCCTGTGTCCAGTTAACAAGTGAGAAACAGATTGCGAACAGCACGCGATTGGGGGGAGGCAAGAGGAAAACAGAGAGCGCGTGGGAACAAAACGTGAAATGACACATTAATCAATGATGATGAGGCTCTGAACCCAATTACATTCTTGTCTAATACTCGACTTGTCAAATTAGCCCCGCACAATTTCAGCCCATGCGCCGCATGCAAATCAAATTAATAAACGCTGGAGCAAAATGTCCATGTAGGCGGCGCTGGTAATCAATCGACCAGTCACGTGACAAGGGCACTGTTGTCGCGACACAATGCCCTACACTGCGTCCGAAACCGTGCCATGTGCTATGCGTATACGTACTATAACGCTTAGTCCCAGGCCACACTTGGCTGTTTCCGCGCGTCTGGCTAGCCTCAAACAGGGCATCGAATTTAATTTAAATTCTAGAATTACAAAATTTGCACATTAATATCTCGTGCGAAAATTCTTTTTTTAATTTAAGGCCTTGTTTGAGGCGTTTCCAGCCTAGTGTGGCCTGGGGCTTAGACAAGGCGCCCACTAGGATGGTGAGCATGTTGTGATATGGCTACAATGCAGCATATATAGCTGTTGTACAGGGTGAGTACATGTAAATTAATAGAATCACCTCGTGATATCGCCATATCACTTTGGTGGGCACCCTGTATTAGAGGGAACAACGATAACGACGCTTTTTGTGGATTATTTAAACTTAGGCTTCTCGAACCCGGCGCTTATTAGAGACCTGTCCTTATTTTAACTCACCAAATTTGGTAGCAAGCTATTTCACTACAGCCATAAGTTCCAGGTGGAAAAAATCACTTAACTTAATTGGTTACACGAAAAAACCTTTCCAAATAAAACAAAGGAATTGGGCACCATGGGCTTGCCACAATCGGTATATTGAAGTAAGAAAAGAACATTTTACTACTGATTCTTAAGTATCCCGGACCCAGCCCTTATTAGAGATCGAAAAATTTATGATTTACGTAATTGTCTGCTCAGATTTTCATCATTCTTCAAGATCGGTACATGAATTTTGGTAGAAATACAAAATGACAACATAAAAGTCAATTTCCGACTTAACATTGCATCTATTAATTGATGTATATACACTGCAAATAAAAACATTTTAAAAACTGTCGTCGAAATAAGACGATATGATGCATCTTCGCCAATTTAACTTGAATTAAGATACATACTTTTTCAACTCAATTCAATTCGTTACCCTGCAGTCAGCATGTAACATGCCATGTGGCAGGGGGCAAAGTGCCAGATTTTTAAAGGGAATTGTAAGATTTTTAAGAGTTTTGTTTAAGGCATCATATTATTTAAAAATGCAGCTAGTCTCTAAGTTAAGAAAGTGAGAAAATTAAGTTGCATCTTTCCATTTTATTTCGGCGCCATCTTAATTTAAGATATTTCCATTTGCACTGAATATGACTTCTAAATTCAAAACGAAAGCATTATAAGCTATAAACCCCATTTCCAACATTGTCAAGTTGTTGTCATGTGTGATTGCCACCATATAGGGGATCCAATTTCAAGAAAACTTTGCAGAAATAAAATTGTGAGATGAGGTCAACTGCTTACCTTCCTCCGACCACAGCACAGCATGGTGGAGACCAAATGCTTGACTTTTGCTCGCAGACGGCGGCGTCTGGACGGTGCAAGCATGTGTGCCGCAGGTCTGCAAGCCGCAAACGTGCGGCAGGCGGCATCAGAAACGGAATCTGAAACAGAAAACAGCACACATTGAAAACATGATCGTGGTGAAAGATATACATTATTGGAAAAATACTAAGATGTCTGAGATCCTTCTACAATTTGCACGCAATAAATGAGTCATTACATTGTCCAGCACTAGAAGAATGATAGTCAAAATTAGCTCCATATTATAAAACAAACAAAAAATGATATATATAAATTTTATATACATGTACATGCTCCATTATAAAATTATATAATGTTTCTATAAAATTATATAAAATGAGCCTTAAATGACTATAATGCATCGTGCTGTAGAGAGTGGATAATTGACTTCAGATGTGTGAGCTGACCTTAAACTATTTTCCACTCTCTCATGCTTCATATGGACCATTCTGGAAGCTAAGACTTACGAGGTTTAGACCTGTGAATAGTAGGTTGCAGGATCGAATCCCAATATAAAATTGAAAATAATTGCAAATCAACTAATAAAACAACATAAAACTAACTATTTTTTAATACGAATAGGATTAAATTATAAACAGTCTATACAATGGAAACTTAATTTTGATCAATGTATAATTTGTGCCAAAATTGTGCATTTTTGGTACATGTATATATAATGTATTACAGGATTACATATATGTGATATTATTAGGCATTTACAAAATAATACAACATTTTTATAAATTTGAAATATACTGTTTATGCATTAACGCCAAGTTTGGAATAACATATTTTGTGCATTTTTGGCACATGTACATGTAAATAAATAATTTATTATAGAATTACATATATGGGATTATATTACATTTAAAAAAAATATTTATATTTTTTTTAAAATTTGAAATATCCTGTTTATGCATTTAATCAATTTTGGAACAGCATACATGTATATCTTGTAGCAAAATATTGTGCATTTTTCGGTGCACGTATATAAATTTCCTAGTAATGTGGGAATTACCATTATACCAAATCTCAAATCTAAACCATAAATTTGAACTAAAGGTAAAATCAACGTACTTTAATCAGAAATTAAATTATTGACACAATTTCCTAGTATATTCAATAAATAAACATAGCTATAAAAATGAATGTCAATTTATAACCGGATGGCTTTGGAAGCTCAGTATATTTTAGGGCATCCTAATTCGTACATTACATCATTTAAAACCATTTCAGCATTCAAAGAATGGGAAAAATAGGAAAGAAACCAAGAAAGAAAAAAAAAAGCAATTTTTAAAATTTTCCCCAAGTCGAGGATAAAAAAACGTTGGTTGGAGGACGCCATTACGATGAAGCTGCACCATTGCCATTGGTCGCCCGGTCAGGTGACGTCATAGTGACGACACGGCCACTCCATGATTCACCGCATCGAGCGAAAATGAAAGCAAAAGCAAAAGCACTGTGCTCGGAATCGATGGGAATGACTCCAATTAGGATCAAAGGCAGGAAAATGGTTTTAAAAAAGATGGAATTAAAAAAAAAATGCTAAGGAATATTAGGTTGCAAAACGATTAATCACGCTGCAGCAAATCCCCTTTTGGGGGGGTCTTCGTTCAATAAGAGGTCAACGGGGGTCAAATGATACTGCATTTTCTTTGGACCTAAAGCGAGGAATCTCATTCGTGTATTTGAAGGAAGAAAAATAATATCGATTTGGAAACAAGACTCGCTGGATATATAAGCTTTCGAATACACACAACAAAAAAACTAGAAATATAATTCATCCGGCATTTGAAGCCTTAGCATTCAAAATTAATTTCCCGAAAATATACTTAATTTGATAAATTGCAAAACAACAAGGTTTGATGAATTGCACAAATCTAGGTTTGTACATCTTTCAAGCTACAGGAGAGCAATTTAGCATCCAAAAAAAAACCTCCCATTTCCGCCATTTAATAATAAGGGTTAATGTAACATAGATTTTCAGGTTTAAGCGAGGGAAATTCCCAGGTCCAAAGCAGAGATTAGTGAAACAATCTTTCAATTCCAAGCATGTGTATGATACAATAAGAATGCAATGTAAGATTTGCATGGGACCAAGGGTGCAAAACGAGCATATGGAAGGTTATGCATCCAAGTTCAGTACACCCAGACTCAAGTCAAAGTATAGACTCAAGCTGAAGATTTGATGTGCTTCAAGCAGATGTACCATCATGGTGCATTTCCTAGGCTAAGAAGGCAGCTCTGTATCACTACATATCTCAAGTACATTTAGGGTGATAAGCGGGTTGCGTCCTACTCACCTATTTCCCATTGCCCAAAGGGCCATAGGCCTGGAACCGGCACTTAACTCCTTTTCAACTCGGTTTTTCGGTGAATTGAGCCATTTTGCAGCGAGCATAGCTCCACCAAACACGCACGAACACACAAGCGCACCGACACTAATCCAAAATTGGGTCGAAACCGGCTCAGGCGAACAACAACGATAACAAGAACAAGAACAACAACAACGAGAACAACATCAACGAAGAAGAAGATGATGATGATGATGATGATGATGATGTAGAAGGGAGGAACAGAAAAAAAAAATAGATATATTCCCCGCACTTCAAATCAGAAATCGACAGTCCATTGGTTATCCATCACCACACACGCGTCGTGCAGGGAAGGGGGTGGTGGTGGGTGAGTGGGGGAGACGTTGTAGAGTAGTGTAGTGTTCGCAAATCCGAGGTGGAAACGAAACAAGCAAAAATCCATAAGGTAAGTAGACGAAATAACAGCTCTGTGGTTGTACAAACGTCTCGGATGCAGAGTTGGGATGATGAGGAGTCGGAGAAGAAGGGCATTCCCCTTCGCATGCGTATATTCCCGATGCGGATCCTATAGCTAGCGTCTGATGACGGCTATTCCGGGCAGTGGTTGAGGGGGATCCAGCCGCACCTCGTCCGGGGAAGACGTGGAACGATTCGGCCACATGGCGGCCCAATGGCAGAGGAGAGGGAGGGGGATGAACAACGACCGAAAAAAGGGGACCAAAAACGAGGGAATAAGAAAAACCACGCGCGACACACCACCAGCCGCTCGCTCACGGGCAGACTCCACCAGCCATCCCCTTGCTTGCCCGCGCTGCCTGCACCGACAGAAAACCCCTGCACGCATGCGCACAACACACACAAAGTCGGTTTCATTCGGAGGAAAAGACGGGGGGGAAGATGGCGGAGGAAAAAGACCTTTGCCTCCCTTTTTCAAAATGAAAATCTGGAGGGTTTTGGGTTTTACCAAGAGCGTTGCTTGTGGACGTGCAGTGCAGTGGAGTGCATTGTAGGGTCTCTGAAGGGGATGCTAAAACACTATACCTGACATGTTTTGTTTTTAAGACATGAGATTGGGCAGTGTGATAAAAATAAATGCAGGTGAAAAATAGTGTTTTTTAATAAAAAAAAAAAAACAGGGCATTGCAGTGACGATCGGATGCTGCGACTAAGCACTATACTTGCAATGTTAATTTTTCTGTCATGAGATTGGACATTAGGATAAAAATAAGTGCAGTGAAAAAATTACCCCCATGATCAGCAATTTTCAATGCATCGAGGTGATGTTTTTTAAAAAAAAAATGCATGGTGTTTTATTTTTATTAAAAAAAACGTGCAATGTAGTGATGTGTCTTGCAGATTCTCTTAAGGGAATGCCAAGATCATGCAAGCTCCATACCTGCTATGTTAATTTTTCTGTCATGAGATTGGACACTAATAAAATGAGTGCATAGGAAAAATTCATTAAAGCGACCGGATAACTATTCGACACTCCGTACACAATTTTAGTTTGGTTATAGGTCATGTTAGGTCAAGTGTCTATAGTTTTCCTCTTCCTCAGTTTTTCTAGAACCTTTTCCACATATTCCAAATCTTTGGTCTTTATACTTAAAATATAAAAAGATGGTATTTAATGCCTCATCCGAATACATCTGTTTAAGTTATTAATTTCTTGTTCATTTTCATACAATTTGTTAACATCACTTCCCATGAGATCAACCACGACAATTAAAAAACAAAGGTTTGGTTTGAAACCCTACAAGTTTGTAGAGTGGCATCAGTTTTTGAACACGGGATGCGCATTTGGGCCCAAACAGGAAGAACCCAATATGGCGTCCTATAGGCTCCCCTCCTCCCATCTCATGGACCCAACCTGGGTCGTGGTTACCTAGGCAACGGAGGCGGTCCAACTCCCATCGGATCGATAATCCGGACCGAAATGATAAGGCCGCGTTAAAGCCCGTATTATTAAGCTGCCGTTTTTGGCTTTTAATACATTAATAGCGTTTACTAAAACTTAACGCGTTACAATTACTCGGAAATGACCGTTGCGATTGAAAACCCCGTAACGAAATCAAAGAAAGCAAAGGGCTCCATTAAAAACAATACAACCGCTCGTAATTGGCTCATAATCAGTCCCTATCACATCAAGATGCGAGTTTTATTTTGACTGGGGAATTTAATTAGGAAATTTTATGTCAACGGTAAATTATTAAATGAATGAATAATTCATGCTTCGCGAACGCTCACTTAGAAAAAAAATATATATATAAGGCTTACATCGGCTACATTAAAATCAATAAAAATCAATGAAATGCTGCGGCTCAGCGGTTTTTATTACACGCTAAGCACACTCGAAAATATTCGAGCATTTTACGTAATTCCAGAATAAATTGAAGGTATTTCGAGACTAATGACAATGTTATTTTAACTGTTGTTAGTTTATTGCGAAGCTTTTGCTTTTTGCTAGACCTAGCTGGTCACTAATGAGAAACGACACACGACTGCAGCGCCATCGACATTATGTGTCTGGGACATTTGAGATATTTATAAACTATCCATTGGTGCACTACTTTTGATAAAATGCCATTATGATGCTGTTCATTTTTCGAAAAAGGAGATTATAATCGAGAGCTTTGATCACTTGGGGTACTCTTATAAAAATGTCTTAAGACTATACTTAAGCGTATTAAGCCATTCACTCACGAATGAAATACTGTAGACACATAACTTAATATACAACTTTTAATGAATTTTGACTGCTGAATACGATAGTGCAGTCAGTATTTAAAAAACACGTGTAATTAAAGGATGCAAATGTAGCCAACGTGAACGAATACCAAAAATTGCGAGTCATTTGACAAAATGAGAAGTTTACTTAATCCATCTTTATAAATATGTAGCAGAAAAATGTAAGAAACTCGGCCAATTAATGCAGAAAAAAATTCATATTATATATCACCCCTATAGTAGAAGTTAGTTCAATCATTTTAGTAACTAAGCATTTTTTCTAGAGTACTAGAACTTTAAAAAAAATCCTGATATGGGACTTTTTACCTAATCTGATATGGAACCAATTACAAAGCTACATTTATTTCTTCCAGAAATGCATCCCTTGTTTTTAGATGAAACAGCACAATATTTAAAAAATGACGATAAACAAAGAATAAAGCAATAATACAGAAGTTATTTTAAAAAAAAGATGATGGAAAAGTGAAGTTGAATTATCCTTTATATATAGGCCCCACAAAACGCAAATGCCATGACACTAAAAGGCAGAAGACAAGTCCAGTATATCCGATAATTTTGGGTATGGCTATTTTTATTCAATGTATTGTTTATGTTACTAGTATTGTTACTCGATAGAATTAAAAATTAAGACTAAGAAAGACTTTTCTTGTACTCTTAGCCTAAGACCTTTTCTGGTGAAAATTTAAATGTCTTAGTCTTGCTTCAACCAATATATAGGAGAGGCAAAACTATCTGCGAATAGAACCGATTCTGAAATAAAATGATGCTATAAATTTGGCTGTGAAAAGCCAATCTTCAAGAAGATAGTAGTTTCAGAAATTTGTGGTATATACATGTATCTAAGAAGTTTATTCGCTATACGTATGTATACAGTAATTGTAAATTTTACATTCTTTTTATGAATCCAATCAATGGAACTACAGGTTCAATAATAAATAATTTCTCATAATCTATACAGTGAAAAATAAAGGACAACATTTCCTCCATCCAATCATTCTCAACTTTGCTGAACATTTAAACCATCGCCATTGGTTTATAGGAGAAAAATTCGTAAAAGCTGCAGGAAATTAATCAGTGAAGGTTGAAAACTATTTTTTTACTTCAACAGTAAACGTACATTGTATATATATGCTTTTCCTATTATTTAAAAGTCATCTAGAATGAATTTTGGCCCTCTTTTCTTCGTATATGCAGACTTCCTGAAAATCAATAATTTAAGGGAATGATGGAGTAAAGGGCTATACTAAATAAAAATATTCAAAATTTTGACAATTCAGTGCGGCAATCTATTCTAGAATGACTCTTTCTGAGAAATACTGACGAACTAGATCGATTTAGAAACTAGACAACGGTCTAGACTCTAGACAGTTTGGAATGATATTAAGCAATGAGAATAGCTTAAATTCAGAACTACAATGTATTATTTTATTCTAGACTTTTGAAAAACGAAAAGGACCAACAACTTACACTAAAAACTTCACGATTGTCACCAAATATATTTGTAAAGTGGTTAATTGAGGAATTTTAAAATATCTGGTGAAATTTTTAGAATTATACAGTTTTCGAAAAGCAACATATAGTGCCTTAACGAGTAGGACTTTTTAAAATATTTTACAAACTACACCAAAACCTGCAAAGAGCACTATCCCTCCAATTAGCACAACTTTCGGTTTGGTTCCAATGGTTTGCGCTATTCGACAGTGAGTTATCGCTATATAGAGGTACGCTATTTACAGGTTTTGGTATAGTCTGTAAAATATTTCAAAAAGCCCTATGAGTTAAGGTTCATAATGTCGTCTTTCGAAAATGGTAGAATTCTAAAAATTCACCAAGTATTTTAAAATTCCTCAATTAACCACTTTATAAATATATTTGGTGACAATCATGAACTAACTGCATCGATTTTGAACGTGAAATTACGACAGGTTCCAATTATAATTTCAAGATTTTCATACACCCTGTAACAAAGTGATTCTATGACCACGCTAGAGACTCCTACTGAGATTCTTTTCCAAAATCCACAGCAGTCCTTTTCTTGTCAACGCAGACTCCGAGCCAGTTCCAAACGCACTTTTCTTCCCAGCATTCCTTCGCCTCAGGCCCATACTTGTACAAAAGGCCCCAGATTCTGGTCACCTCCTCTGGTTTCAGTCCATGGGCAGTGACAAGCCTGTGGTAAGAGCATGGGTTTAGGGGCTTGGAAAGCGCCTTGAAGCCCGAATGCTCAACTCTTGAGACTCCTGCCTTTTGGGCACACATTCCTGTCAGGTAGACATCTTCAAGGAAGAAATAGGGCACTGATGACACTTGCATCAAGAGCAGGGGCACTACATCGCCACTCATGACATATGCAGGACCAGCTACAAAGTCAGGGTAGACGGAAGCGGCCCAGCTGCTCTCTGGGACAAAATAGTGCGAATCCTTGTTTCTGACCGGTGTCCACCACCGGGCCAACTTGCCGAAGATGGTGGTTCTGAGGGCCTTCCTCTCTTCAATGGCATTCTGCAGGTTGTCCACGTTGACGAAGACGTCATCATCTACTTTAAGCAAGAATTTGGTCCCTGGACTGTGCAGGTTAACCCATCTCAAGATGAGGACACTTTTCAGCGTCAAGTTGTGATAATCTTCCTGAAAATCCGCTCTGACAATGTCTCCTTCTCGTGTCTCTTCTGTCTCCAGACCTTTCTGAACGCTGGAATTCTTAGCTTGACCAATAAAGAAAACCAATTTTGAATTATTGCCTAAGAGAAACGCTTTTCCCCAAGTGTTCCTGATAACTGCCCTTGCCTCGAAGTTAACCGGTGCAGAGTTGACCACCGCAATGACCTCATCTCGGAAGGGCTTGCAGATGTTCTTAATGGGGTGAAAGGTCACGTTCCACACGTCGTAGATGCGATCTAGACGCTTGTTCTTTATGGCCAAACGTTTGATGGAGTCTGTAGAGCCATAGATGGCTTTATGAAAAATGTCCAAGATGGGGCCAAAGTTGTCGCTCTGGGGAGAAGTTGTTGGTTCGGTTGGGGTCAGGGTTACTTTAGTGCGGTTATTCCTCCTCGGAACATCCGAATTCTGTAGGATGTAGGCAATCTTATGATTTGACCCTGATGACCCTGCAGGCTGGTGACCGAGAATGTTGCGCTGGTGGATCCGTTCGGACAAGATCCGAATTCCAGGTGACAAATTGATACCATATCCTGGGTTTATGTACCAAATATCCAACACGTACAGTAATATGACAAGGTTGACGAAAATCAGAAGTATGAATATTGATAGCAGGGTCTTGTTTTTAACCATCTTGACCATAATGTCAAATCATGATTCTGAAAAATAAAAAATAGAATGTCCAAAAAATACCACAAATAGTAAATGACGATAATTTACCAATTTATGTTAGACTGATTATAATAAGCTTCTATATGCTTGATTTTGGAATTTTACAAACCAGATAGGTTTCATTTTTAATCTTATTTATGTACATAAATTATATGGCAAACTCTGGTCAAAAATTCCATAGAAAACAAGAAAGAAATTCTATTGTTTTTTTTTTTTTTGGTTTCTATCATTCTAATGTATTTATCATTTCTATTTACCTGGATCATTTGACAATAAAATAAAAGTTCAAAACAATAGAAAACAATAGGATTTTTCTATGAGCCTTTTGTCAATACTAGAAACCAATGGGCCAAATTACAATAGAAACTAACGGGTTAAAAAACAATGCAATTTTTGACCAGGGGCTGCAAATGGGTCAAATGGACCAACACTTAAGTAATAAGAGTTTATATTGTCTAAACTTTGATTAAACTCAATTCTATTGAACGACAATCTAAAATTCCATCGTTATCTTTTATTAAAGCATATTGTAATCGCCAAACAGATAAAGATTTCTACATAAACAGTCAAGATACTCCAGAGTGGGCCATTAAAGGGTCAAGCAAGTATACAAATTAGCAATTTTCTTTTCTTTTGTGAAGTAGTAGTCTCATACTTGTTTTAAACTCGTTACCCATAAAATAATCAAGATTAGCAATTTTGTTTTATTTTGCAAAATAGTACCCATACTTGTTTTAAACTCGTTGTCCAATTAAGAAAACAAAGATTTTTCAGCAAACATCGTAAAGATACAAACTAATTGGCAAGTGCAAAAATTGTAACATTGTAAGATAACCAATTGGGGGATAAGACAAGATTTTGATAAATATTACGAGATAATACATACAGATAAAATTCAGTAGGCCATGAAAGGGTCAAGCAAGTATGCAGATTAACATTTTTTTATCTTTTGTAAAATAGTAATCTTTTACTTATTTTAAACAAATTAGCCAATAAACAGGAAGTTTTTTCAAGAAACATTGAAAAGATATAAACTTATTAGAAAAGCAAGCAAGTGCAAAAAGTTTAACATTACAATAGAGGGTGAACAATATTTTGATAAATATGAAATAAAATTAAGATTGCTAGATCCTTACCTTTTAATATTGCAGAAATCCCAGAAAAGCATTATGAAGAACGACTTAGTGCAAATCCATGGTCAGTCCGCTGAAAAAACTGAAGTACTTCTGCACCCTCCCTTCGAATCATTACAATTCTGAAAAGATTCCCCTAGTATCCCGAGGTCAGCAGTAATGTAATCAGAAAACAACAAATAGTCCGAGAGGTCAAGCGGTATGTTCTAAATGGAGGTAGGTAGGTAGGTAGTTGGCCAAAGGCGTAGCAGAGAAGGTATATTGAGGGCAGGTGAAATACCCCTCGGTGGTCGAGCTTGACCCTGTAGAGCGGACACAGGTGTTTTTCGAGCGAGTGCTTCAATACCTTTAAATACACTTTACCTGAACTTGATTGTTGTAGTTCAAGGTAAATTGAGCTCAAACACGCCAATTTTTTAGGGCAGTTTGTGGTCGACGGAGATAATTTTCCCAGTGGTTAAGGGAGAAATTAAGTTCCCTTCGCTACAATTTTCTAAAGTTCATCTAATGAATATTTAAAAAATAAAACGGTTCATTTATAATCGCATTGTTTGTGCCACGAGCTGGAAGGTTGGAAGTGCAGACCGTAATGCAAAAACTTTTCCAAAAAAACTAAAGCAAGGGTTTTTCTGAAAATGATTGCCACTAAGGTGCGCATTTCTCTACTAGTACAACCCAGAATTTTGTTGATTATCTCACCATTTTGGCTATTATAAGCCTTCACCAGGTGCAAATTAACAAAAAAATTACCTAATGGATTTTTTGTATTAATTAACATCTGATTGTTGTGACAACCATTAAAACCAATGTAACCGTAGAACAACACTTGCAAGTCAAACAACCACAAAAAAGATGGAAAAAATTAAATACTCGAATAAACCCTGGGTGTTAGGGGAATTCCCAGTGCTCGCGCCACACATTTTCTGATAGCTTTGTGCAATACATAGGGAATTCCCCTTATTATTGCAATATCAGGCCAATAAAATACCGGTATCATAGATGCTTAGTTCTGGCAAATTTTTGTCATTTTTAATTTATTGATACCAACTTTGAAGGAATAAAAATAATAAACCCCGAGTCTCGAATAAACTCCGAGACAATGTTACTTTCTTTTAAATAAACTCCCGGGGTGTAAATTTTAGTGGATATCCATGTGAATTCACAATTTAAAAATTGTAATGTTTTGGTATGCTATGTAATTTTCAGTGTTTCAGGTATTCTCAAAGTGAAAATGAATCGTTCTTGTTCTTGCTCATAAAAAAATAAAATTTGGTATAGATTAGCATATGTTTCATTAATTTCTAATTCGTATCAAGCCCTGTTCCGGCAAGTGTGAAATTTTCTACATGAACTTTGCCCACATGTAGATTGAAGTATATGAAGGGAGGAGATTCGGTTCTGTCAGATGCTACTGCATCGTGCAAGCAACATGTTATATCCACTTTGATTATAAAATGTAGGCTACTATTACATCACTGAATGAATCAACAATGATTCATTGAAATGTCATCACCATGATTCTGATGCAAAAGCATTTATTCCATATTTTAATTTATAGAATTTACATCACCTTGCAAACCATACTCCATTCAAAGCATTATATTGCGCAACATAACACTCCAGTAAAAAGCATTCCATCGATGCCAATCAACGCAAACGTAAACAATAACAACTTCCAACGACTGGATTCAAACCATTCAAAAAATGCCAGCGGTATCAAAAAACAAAAGCAGCCGACCAAAAGGCAGTCGCCGAGCAATTGTAATAGAATAGGAGACGGCTCAGGAAGAGCAGGTAGTTGGTCATTTCTGAGATACACGATGCACAGTGTTCACAAAAGTAGCCACGCTATCGGGGTCCATATCGGGATAAATACCATGACCCAAATTGGCGATGTAACGTTCGGTGCCGAATTTCTGCACCATATTTTCCACCTCCTTCACTAGAGATTCCTATACGGCATAGGCAAAATACGCTTGTAAATTGCAGCTCGGTGCTTCGGCATGCATACTTTAGCAAAAATAGCTCAATTTCTGCTGGAAAATTATTTCTTAAGAGGGTTGCATACTGGAAAAAGCCTTTTTTTTCTAAATATTTTTTAATTTAATTTTGGAAACTGTTAGGAACATATGAAATGTACGAGAACCTAGCATAAATAGTTTATAATTTGTTTAAATTTTTTGTATATTCTATTTCATGGAAATATGTCTGTAAAGTTTATAATTGTAGAGGGTCTGATAAACTTTACGGACATATTTCCATGAAATGGAATATTCATATACATAAAATTTAAACAAATAAAAGAATATTTATGCAAGGTCCAGTACATTCCATTTGTCCCTAACAGTTTCCAAAATTAAATTAAAAAATAATTTAGAAAAAAGGCTTATTCTGGTACGCAACCCTCTTAAGTGCACATATGTTAATCTAACCTTAGTTTGTCAAACATTTTATACAAATAATCCCACGTATTACATTTTCTTATGTCGAGCAGTGAATAAAAACAAAAATATGAAATTGAACCAACCTTTGGTGCGTATAAAGCACATGGATCAAGATTTCCTTGAAGAGTGACCTGGTTCCCGGCGACTTCTCTAGCTTTCCGAGGATCGATTGACCAATCCAAACCCACGACCTCGTAGCCGCTTTTTGACAGTGGTCCCAGAGCATAATGGGCACCTTTGGCAAAAATAACCTGGCAATAAAGAGTAGAAACATTTTTTCATCAGAATTGAATATTCATAAAAATCGAATACACGAATTTATCCACTCTCCAATAATTACTATTCTGAAATTTTGGATAATTTGAGTACATTATCCTCCTTAATCAATAATTTCGTTTATTACAGTAAATTCATGCTCAATATTTTTTTTTGTAATAATTCATGTTAGGCTTTCGGACAAATTTATGACAGATTTTCTATACAGAAATGCAGGAAAGTCAACTTACCATTGGAACGTCTGGCAATTTCTTCTCCTGTAGTCCTTTTTTCACTTTTTCACGTATTTGAATAATGTAAGGTAGACAAAAAGTCTCGAAGATGTCAGGCCCATAATGTTCGGCATGACTTTCGAACACTTGAAGTAACTTGAAAACGAAACGTTACCACAAATCAATTTTCTTTCCAACATATAAGAAAAAATAGACAAGAACCCTTATTTTCCAAATAAAAAATTCTACCTGTGCCCCAGCAGCTGCCTGTCCTATCAAGTGGTCAACTATCACATCCGTTAAAATTTGTAAGAGCTTATGACAAGCCTCTGGATATCGATATAACCAAGCCTTGCTTTTTGACAAGGTCCGTGATCCCATTCCTTCAATCATGTAGTTCATTAAAATGGTCTATCATCACAGAGAAGTGCAGATTTTGAATTCCATGATCAATCTTTAATATTTTTTCCAAAATACTGGGAAACATTTACTAACTTACAGGTGCCCCGCTAAAGCCGATCAGTGGCACTTTCCCATCCAAAGCTTTTCTGGTCATCGTAATAGCTTCGTACACATAACCGAGCTTGTCTTGCACATCTACTTTAGTTGCCAAATTTTCCAAATCTTTTGGCGTTTGAAGAGGATGTGGCAAATAAGGTCCCTGCAATTCACTAACAAATTTAGCTGCTGTAAACAATGCAAGAAAAAGAGATTTACAATAGACTAACAATGCCTTTCCGCATTTCCACAGTCATCCCTAACGCCTGCGGAACCACCAAAATATCAGAGAATATGATAGCGGCATCCAAATCAAATTTCTTGATCGGCTAGAAAATAAAATTTCATAAATTTGAAAACACATGCAAGTCGATTTAGTACCATACATCATCATAATACCAAAAACAATAAGGTGAAATATTGATGCACAGATCAATGTGAGTAAATACATGCTGAAGGTAATTTTGCATCTGTTTAATATCGTAAACTATGTCGTAATTTTTAGCATTGTAAGTATAGGGTGACCTTAAAAAGTTTAACCTATATTAAACACCAACTTTTAACACTTTTTTGGTGTTCTTTCCCATTTCCCACGGTTTAGCTATAAAGCCCCGTTCTCACGGAGCCAATAAAGCCGCGACATTGATGCCCAAAAAAGTCATGATTTCTGTCGTCACG
>JAQGCC010001354.1:0-24450 GCA_034698905.1 Xestoiulus laeticollis | reverse complement strand
TGTGGTACCAATCCCAGACTTGATACGAAGATTTATTCTCAAGCAGCTCAATTTGTGCAACTGTGGTACGGGGGTTAGCTACACGGAATTTTGATTTTAATTGTAGTTAAGCTCAGGTCACAAGTACTCATAAGTACAAATTTTATTTTATTCAATGAATAAATTACAGAATGGGACCTCAAATTTGGTCATACTGCCATGGGACCTCCCCATCTCCACTCAAAAAGAATTGTGCAAATGCATCTCTGACTTCTGAGCAGCTGCTCGCATGTGTTCTAGCATCATATATGCCACGCTGGTTAGAGGCAAAAATATTACCTTCATCTGCTGGATTAACTTGCGTGCGCCATTCCCCTTCCTGCAATCTTCCATCAACCACATGGTCAGTAAAATTTGGTGGGCAGTACATGCGGTTTGTTCCAAGTTCAGTGTCTTCATGATTGCAAAGGTAATTGTGTAGAATGCATGAGGCTTTAACTAGCAGATTGATAGTTTCTGGCTGGACAAATGTCATTCTTCCATAAAAGCGCCATCTTGCCGCAAGAATTCCAAAAACGTTCTCCACTACATTTGCCCGACTGAGGCGATTGTTGAAAATTTGTTTGGTGGCATCAATAGATTCTTCAGAATAAGGACATATTAGATTCTGTAGGAGAGGGAACGCTTCGTCTCCTATGATCACATATGGTAGGACTGGTCCATTCTGCAAATCATTTACTTCCTTAGTTGAACGCACTCCGGAAACACGTGTTGGTGGCGGAAGGTTTAACGATCCATCTGTTAAAGCTATCCCCAAAGATGACTGCAAAAATATCCCTGCATTGCTGTTGTGCTCGGACTCACCAATTTCGAGAAGTGTTATCTTGTACTTAGCATCTGCCAAAACCATCATTACAACACTAAAAGACCCCTTGTAATGCTTGCTATCAATCGCGCCAACACAATTGGGGAAATCCCATCGCTCGTAAAATTCTGTGGCTTTATCTTTCCAAGTACTTGTTGTAGGCAATGGCATGTGACTAGGCCCAAGAACATCCCATAAAGCTTTACAAGTGGTTTTGATAATCGCGTTGACTGTTGATTTTCCTAGATGGTAGCTGTTAGCAATTGTTGTCTGGTGGTCACCAGTTGCAAGATAACTAGAAACCAAAACTGATTATTTCATCACTGTATATGCAGATTTTAGGAGGACATGATAGTGCTAATTCATACCGTAATGTGACAAGCAGGCGTTCGTCTGGTGCAATAGGCGCACGTATATTGGTTACTTTTTTTTGTATTGCTGGGGCAATCAAATTCAGTAGTTCTTGAAATACCGTTCTGCTCATTCGGAAGGATTCAAAAAATGCAGGTTCATCCCCCAAAAGATGCATATTTTTTATCAGGCTGCTTCCCTCACCTGTAACATTAATCATTATTACAGCATAAATCATGATTTAAAAGCTATCAAAACAGGCCAGTGTATACAAGTTGTACCTACCACGTGTCAATCTTTTCTGCAATATAGGCCTCACCCAGTGCTTACGAGGTTTTTTTTCATTTAAGTGTAAATAGTACAAACATAACATTTGTTGAAATAACAGCACTGCAAGCTTCCTATTACGACGAATCCTCTCAAAATCTGCCATTTCTGGTAGTATACTATAGACAAAAAAGAAATGAGAGTAAAAAATGTGGTGCATGATGATAATGAGCGTCGGAATTGCTCCGTTGAGATCGACAGTTCTTGTGGCCGTCTTTTGCGCTCGTGAGTCGTGACCCAGACCGGCTGCGTCGCCCAGGTCAAAGCAGGAACACACAAAGAAAGTCACTTATTAAGCCGGCCACACACGAGGCAATTTCTCACCTGAAATAAATTCCAGAAATATTTCGTGGAATTTCGGCGTGTGTGTTAAATTAGTTCTTCAAAAAAAATTTTCCTTTAATTTCTGGAATTTATTTCCAGGCAAGAAATTGCCTCGTGTGTGGTCGGCTTTAGTGAAGTAAATGGGACATTTTCAAAGATCCACCGAAATCCGGTCAGGTACTATCGCAGTGAACTGCCAACGGAATTTGTGTATTTCTGATTTTCTGCAAATTAACGTAAAGGTAGCCAAACGCGCGTTTGGCTAGAGATATTAATGTGCAAATTTCATAATCCTAGAATTTAAATTAAATTCGATGCCCAGTGGATAACCAAACGCGCGTTTCCTGCCTAGTGTGGCCTGAGGTTTAGACCATGCATCGTATTACTCGCTCGTAATTAACAAACACATAATAGGGTAGAGGCAGCAAAAAATTAAAGGCTAATTTTGACAATTTTATAGTAGGCCGGGTTCTCTGACAACAACGAGATTAACGAAGATCCACCTGAAAAAGTGTTTGTATTATGTAATGTTTAGTAGATTTTACTAAGTGTAAATACCCGATGATCGAGCCACGTGGTTCAATCATGTACGGCTGTCTGCACCCTCAGATTAGCATTTGAGCATGACAAAAAAAAAACTACAACTAGTAAGCAGGTGAAGAGAAATTGAAATCTAGGGAAATTCAATTGCCTTCACATCGTCCTGCAACATGCTGATATAGATTCGAAAATTTCGAATTTATAAAACATTGTGTTTGGAAAGATTGTAAAAGACAAAACAAAAACTATACATACCCTTTTGTATACTTTCGTTCTCACTTTCGTTGTAGCTTGGAAACTACTTCATGTTCATGTACTGATCAAAGTATCCACCTTGCTTCAAACTAATAAATGTAACTAAATTAACTAATACTTCTGTCACAGTGCTTCTGCACTTCAAAGTTCAAACTGGTCAATTTATACCAATGAGGTATACACTTATCCAAATTCGTCTGCTTTCAAAGTGATAAAGGAGCGCCGTCTGAAGTTCACGATGACGTCACTGCGCATTTTAAATGCTCTGCATACTGTGTGCTCTGCGTGTGAATAGCGGGAAATGGACTTCAAAACCTGATAAAATTACCAGTTTTCAACTTTTCATAAATTCGTTTTAGTACATGCATGTGCATGTATGTTTTCTTTCATATTTAAAAAAAATATCTGTATAGTGACCGCCTGTAGTTTGGGAAATAACCTTTCCCTGGTCAAAAATTGTTTTTTTTTGCGCATTCTATAATTCTGTTGTTTAGGATCCTAGAAAAATTCTATTATTTTCTATGTAAATATAATTTCTCTATTGTTTTCTATGGAATTTTTGACTTCACAAATTTAACTTCACAAATTTTGCTTTGTAAAATTTATGTAATATATATAATAAGATATTATTTGGTATGTTCGAAACTAATTTATTTGGCCATGCCTACCAGATGTTGTACGGACTTAAATTAAAGCTTAAATAACAAATGAAAATGATGTAAATAAGGTCTGAAACAGTAAAAAAATTTATCCTGCCCTGGTCTAAAATTACATATAGAACAATATTAAATAGATACATTAATTCTATTGGTTTCTATCATTCTATTGACTGTTTATCGAATTGTATTGGCTGGATCATAAAACTGGCCACACTAGAGACAATTTCTTGCCTGAAATAAATTCCAAAAATAAAATTTCGTGGAATTCCGGCGTGTGTGTCGATCGACATCTGAAATTTGTTGCCTTACGTGTGGGGCAAAAATTTAAGTTTATATATCGCATGGAGTGAGGTTGATATCTGAAAATGGAAACCTCAGCAGGAATTTAAAATATGTTCCTTCCGAGTGTAAATTCCTGCTGAGGTTTGTATTTTCAGATATATACCGACCCCCATGCGATATGATATATAAATACTTGGAGAATTTTTTCATTTTGGTACGTTTCATTTTGGTTGACCCTTAATTGGGTATGTCTCAAGATTTTTGGTTGCCCTGGGTATGTCTCGGGACTTTTGGTCGACCGTGGGTATATATCAGGAGTTTTGGTTGACCTCGGGTTTTTCTCGCAAATAAAAAACCCAAAAAACAATAGAAAAAAATTTCCGGAAATTTGGGGCAATTTATTTTGGCTGATAAATTGCCAGCTCGTGTGTGGTCGGCTTTAGACAATACATTAAAACAGTTCAAACCAATAGAAAAGCATAGGATTATTTCGCAAAAGTGTTTTTATGGAAGAAAGAGGCGAAATTTATTGCAAATAAACTTATTTTGGCAGTCAATGAGTCAATAAATAAATCCAGCTTTACGATTTATTAATTTGTAAATTTAAATTTGAATGCTTGGATGCAAATTATAGATGATGGGAACATTGCACTCAAGGAAATCTGTACACTCTCATTTCGCTTCCAGTTTGGGTTAGGTTAGGGTTCTTTCACAAAGAGCGATTTTGGCTGCAGCGACAAGCCTCAAACAGGGTATCTAATTATAATAGATCACGCACACCTTGACTCACATATACACACGACCACCCCAAGAAAATTTTTTTAAATAAAAACAAAAAGTTTTGAATGTTTATTTCCATTTTGTAAGAATAGAATCGCGCATTGTCAATTATAATGTATGAAGCAACATAATTTACAGCCTTACACAGAATGAGTCTGAGGTGGGTAGTCGAAGAGGTATCTGAATGGAACTGATCATGTTTATTAATATTAAATGAATTTATTGTATCTTACTGATTAATGCTTTGATCTTCTGGATTTATGAGACCTACGACTTGGAGACCGGGAATTAGACCTCTTGCGGCGAACAGGAGGCGATGGTGATATTCTTCTGGCCCTTTTGGGACTTCGACTGCGTGATCTAAGAATTTGAACAGTTTGTTATTGTTGTTCACGCAGATAAAAAATTCGAGCACATGCAATATCGCAATACAAAATTCACGTACCTGTGTGAAGGCTTCCGAGGCGAAAACGATCTTTGATGCCTACGTGGTGGTGACTTCGTTCTGGATCGCCGTTGCTGAATTTGAGCCTTTGGCGATTTAGAACGGGAGCGAGCTCTTCTTGGACTTGGTGAGCTACTATGTTTCGATCGCTTATCCTGTAACGAACCATCTGGAGATATAGAGCGATGATGATCTTTTCTGCGTTCCAAATTTTCTTCTTTTTCTCTCTCCTAACGTCGTACAAGCAAAATTACATTGAATACACAGAGCTCCCCAATAAAATGAATAAATGGCAAGTCGGTGAATATCAGGGAAAGTACAAAAAGATATTTCCTGCTAAAAAGCGAATAATTCGCGTTTTACCTTTCGCATGAGCTTTTGCCGGTAGTGTTCCACTTGCTGAGCTATAGACATTTCAGGCTTCCTGCTACGTCTACCAGCTTCTAATTCATCCTGGAATTTTGTTACCTTTAACTGCAATTAAAATTGACTCACTCTCAACATAATGCCAACAAAATTATTTTCTATTTTATATCCAATGAGTGCTTTTTAAACTTTGAATGCCCCTCCAGTAAATAATTTGAATCTGTAGTATGTTATGGACCTTAGCACTGGAGTTCATCAGTTGTAAGATTCAATAAAAAACTTACTTCAATCTCTCTTAGCTTGGCACGCCTCTCTTCAGTCATTTTGTAAAATTCCGCATCGCCTCGTTCTCTGTATTCACTCATTTCTCGTTCCTTCAAATCATTTTCTGACAGCGTCTTCGAATCGTAGCCAAAGAAAGAATCTTCCACATCCTCCATTGGCCTAATGTACGACAAATAGAATCAGACAGTCTATCGGGGAAAAATTCTTTCCCAAACGATTTTCTGCATTAATGTATCTACCTGCCATCCAAATCTTCCTCGTCTAATTTGTTAAGAGGATCTTCATCCTGTTGATCCAGTAAATCCCATTTAGAGGTTGTCATTGCTGTAACCACAAAAAATGATTTTAATAAAAACAGTAAGCCGAAGGCCAGAAAACTGACAGAATTGAAGAGAAAAATACCTTGGGCTTCTATAACACTAGGATCCACGGTTTCCCATTTAGAGGGTGCATATTTTAGCTTGGGTGATGATTTTCTACCTCCTTTTCTCACTTTCTCGTTGTTCACTAAAATTAAAAAATTGTCTGAATTAGTAGTAAAATGCAAACATTTTTCAAATTATTAAGGGTACTCGGACAACTGAGCATATTTTTGAAGAATGAAACAGTTCCTCAATTTTTTTTTTGGTTTTTCGACATAGACCACATGACATTTTTCTGAATCCTGATTGGTGCTCTAGTTATGCTCAGGATTTTTTCACTTGCCATAGGAAGACAGTGTGCATAGGATTAATTTATGAGCATGCAAGTTTGTGTTAGGGAAAAAAAGTGCAACTCAACTCAAGATTGGCATTTGAGTATGACCTAAATTTACTACTGCGCATGCACAAGGTCAATGCTCAAGCCTCATAAAACTAAATTTTTTACTTGCTCAGCTGTCTGAGCACCCTTATTATAAACTTGCACATTTAGCAATAGAAATTTTTGAAATCGCATGCATTTGTTTAGAGAGAACATATTCACTTACATGGTATTCCATCAATATCTTCCTTGAAATCTTGCAGGGGCACACCGTCCAAGTCAATTTTATCGTATATTGGTATACCATCGATGTCATCGATCGGAGGCGGCTCTCTTTCCTCAACAACTGGCACTTCCATTTCCCCCAGGTCAAGATCGTGAAGCTGCAATTCACAATTACGACACATTCCAGATGGCCGATCGTCATTACTGTACTTTTTGAAAAAGCATTCCCTCGCCCTAGCTCAGCTACATTTTTTTGTGGTTGGGCAATTCCTAAATTAATCATTCAGTTGTTATTTTAAAAATGTCGCTACTTACAGTAGGTACAAGGCCTAAGAAAACATTCTGAAGCTTAATTAGGTAGTCATTGGGATAGATTGCCCAATCTTCCCAAGCACGAAAAATGCCCATAATCTTTTGCTAAAAATAGGGGTTTGTGTTAGAAGACTGATAACTACAATTCAAAGAAAAACAACCAAAAAATGGAAAAAATGGTGACGACTGTCTAAAGCCAAACAATTGGGCGATAATACCTTGAACTGTTCCGCTTTTAACCTGCCTTCGATAGCCAGGTGCGCTTCCCGAATCCCTTTAAAAATATCTGGTAACTTGGACTGAAACCTTAGATGTATAATCAAAATAATCAATTATTGAACACGCAAGAACAAACTGTTAAGGGCTCATATTCTGAAGCCCATTATCTTAAAGTAAAAATGTGACAAAAAAAACACTAACCCTTTTCGATAATAAGATGCATTTGCAATTTTAACGCTGCAGTTGTGCAGGATATCAGAAATTAAATAAACTCGAGCTACCTGTATAAAAAAATGCCAAGTTTAAAATTCTAATCCCATTTGCATTTGATGGGTGAATGTGACAAGTATTACCTTCTTTTGAAGAGCAGTGTGTAAAATAAGAAGTGATTCAGTGATGCAATCCACAATCTCAACAGCTGCTTCTGCATGCTCAATGCAATAGACCATGGCATCGGCAATTTTAGATCTCTCTGGAGTTAGTGTACGCAGCATACCCTCTAACCTATCTCTTTGGCTAAACGAAGTTGTATTTAGTGTTGCGAACTTTGGAACATGTACTCAAATTCGGTGTAAATACAATGGGTTTACCTGTTGCTCAACTGGCCTTTCCTCGGTTGAGGATCTTCGGGTTTTTCCACGAGTTCCTCGGGCATGCCTTGGGAATAGGGATTCATAGGAGGTGGACGCCACCAGGACCCACCCTTAAACATGCGAAACTCCAATATGCGCCATTTAGTAGGACTATCACCCTATATGAGATAACAAATAACGAGGATTTTAGCAGGTTTTTATCCAACTTTTATAAAACTTGATTTAATTTGTTACAACCTTCACGGTACTTTTTTTGCATACCTGTAATATGGAAAATAATTTCCATCGGTAATAGACATGTGCAGGGCTTTGGTTTTCAAATAAAAATCTGAAAAAAATATTTTACATGATTAGGATTACTGTGATATTGGGCCAGAGTCATGTTTTCATTTTATAGTTCTTACCTAAACATGGGATTGGACAATTCACGATTCATAACCATTGCTTCAAACATAGGGCCTTCACGAACCACAAATTCGATCATACGATGAATAAGACACAGAAGATTCCTAAAACGAAGAGCGCACAAATGCAAAGCAATTAATTTGTAAATATTATCAAATGATCCTGTAGTTGCCAAAAGAGGTTAAAATTAAGTTAATGATTTAATAACTATACCTGTCTGTTGGAATCACAACTTTCACTACAGCATTTCCTAGTATCTAAAATGTGAATTACACAAATTGATTATTTAGTTATACGATTCAGTTTAATTAATAGTAAAGGTTTCTAGTAAAGTTGCACCCACCCTTTCAAAATCTTCTTTTCCCTCTTCATCTCCTGAAAGTGAGCCAGCAGTTTGCATCTGCACAGACATAGCAAAGTTTAAGAACATTACATGACACAACATCTAAAGTTTCAAATATATTACTGACTTTAAATTTTTCTCTATCTTTTTTTTCTGGCTGAGCATTAAATGGCAGACCAGAAGGAGGAGGTGGCATCGTTAATTCCACTAGTGCTGGAGGAATGTACACAGGGTGTGGTGGAAGAGGAACTGCTTTACCCCATCCCAATTTCATTTCATAACCCATTACATCTTTCCCTGAGAATCAGAATAAAAACATTAAATAATTAGTGGGGAAAAAAAATCAACAACAAAAATCCTTAAATTGCTCTTACCATTAATTCCTTTTAGAGCCCTTTCACCATCTTTTCGATTCATGTAAGCCACAAAGCCACAATTTCGACCCCTCGCCTTTTCCTCTTCAGACCTTGGCCACATGATTTTAACACTGGCCAACGGTCCATATTTCCCAAATACACCACACAACTGCTGCTCGGTCATCTATTAAATATTTACAATAATTTTAAAAATGTAAAATTATCACGACACACTTTAATTTTTTAGGAAATTAAATTTAAAATTCCCATGCTTTCAGAACACTACCAAAGGAGACCATTATTAAATTAATGTGTATATGGTGAGCTAATCTTACCTTTGGATTAAGATTTCCGAGATATAAGTTTGTTGTTGAAGGATCCCCAGTATCAAAGGACCCAGAACTGAGGGGCTTGTACTCTGCTTCTGTTATCACGAATGGCGTTTCTAAAATTTTCAATAAACATTTACAGTTATAGTACTTAAAACACTCGACAAAATATACCATAAAAATTTATTTGCAACAAATACCTTTTGGCGGCCCAACAGGTTCAAATGACTCGAATCGGGTAGTATGTTTTGGGGAATCTTTCATTTGAGCCTTTAACCGATGACGTTCCTCCCGCTCTTCTTGAATCCTTCAAATTAAACATAAGCGTCAATTAAAAATTATTCAAGCGCTAATAATATTTCATAAAATCAACCAAAAGCTCACATTCGTAATTCCTCCTTAAACAATTCAAGATTACTCTTTTTCTTCTCCTTCTCTTTCTTTTTGCCCTGAAACAATGATAAAACGCAAGTTCGTTTAGCTACAAGTCGCAAAGCTTTATTAGCTCTAGTTAAATAAATGAATTAAAAACCAGGCAGACGTACAGGCTTATCGGACCTATCCCTCGAGTCATCTCTGGGTTCGGATTTTACTTTAGTCGAATATGATTGAACTGCTTCCCCAATTTTAGGTGCTGGAGGTTTGTACAGTTTTCCTGTTTCTTGAGACGTCCTTTCCTCTGTAAAATAAGATATGATAAACGGAGATGTAAAACAACGCATTTTGGTATAATTCAAGGGAGCAAACACGAATTCAAATAGCGATTTGATATAGTAACCTCTTGTCCCAGCATCAAATGTTGTTCCTCGAACAAAAGCTTTCCCATGTTTTGAAGAATCTTCAAATGCTGCTACGAATTCTTCATATGCTGCAGCAGCAGCAGCTTCCTCATCCTAGTAATAAAAAAATGAGCATACATTATTTTCAATAATTATTTCATTAAATGCACGTTTTCATATCGAATCTCACCTTTTTTCGTTGATCTTCAATTTCTTTTTTTGACAAATGCTTTTTAGATGACGACGACGATGCCATAGCATACGATGATGCACTCCCAGAATAGTTCTTCAGTTTTTCAGACATCTAATAAAGATATTTTTGTTTAGTCTTCTGCAAGACAGAAATTACCAAATTGTCACGGACGCTCTAATTATATTTTTCAGCAAATAAATAAACATACATTCCCTAAACGTGGGATAGAATAACACCGGATTTCCATAGCAAGCTTAATAAGCCTAATCAATGCATCGCCGAACTTTAGATAGCAAAACGTTACCTTTGACTTAAGCGTAGTCTCTCCTCCTGAGTAGTTACCCAATATGTTTGATGAAATGATTTTTAATAATATAAATATCTTACAAAACTCGTTAAAACGTTCAAATGCATTTTCACATAACGCAAGAAAACAGCCATGCAAGTTGTGTTGCAGACTGGTGCTAAGGTGCTGCCATCTACTAGCCCTAAAACCAAACCTAAAAAAACGTGGAACTTTTGGCGGCAAAATTGAAACACAAATGGCATTTTAATAAAATAGTAGCTCAAAAACGCAAAACAGTAAATAAAACTTAAAAATCGCATAGGTGAAGATCACACATAACATGATTCTTCTCTATCAAACAATACATTCAAGATTCGATGCTCCATTTTAGAAGGATTAGAAAGAAATTGGAATGATAGGTTCATCCCTAGCGGTACTTTTTTAAAGAATTTTATCAAAGTTGGGTTGCATGGAAGATTAAATATATTTTTTTGTAAAAAAAATCTTTTTGAATGTATGTAACGGCATTGTCAAAAATTCCATAGAAAACAATAGAGAAATTCTATTGATCTTGTTGATTTCTATCATAATATTGTTTTTTTATTGATTTGTATTGGCTGGAACATTTGAGACAGTAGAAACCAATAGAAAATAATGGAATCTTTCTTTAATCCTATTGTCAACAATATAGAAACCAAAGGGCCAAATAAAAAAAAAATTGGCCAGGGAATCCGTTCTTTTGAATGGTTTCCCTGATTTCCCAATGCTGATCGCCTCTCCCCATTAAATTGCCATTTTTATCAATAAAGGTTCTTCTATCTTTTCCACCTAAAAGTTTAAAAAGTGCCCAAATATTTTTGTAAAGAATGTAGTTTAATTTCAAGTTAACACAATCACATTTCATCCAGCATTGTGTGAACTAAATTATTTGACAACGACAAACATACATTTCCACTAGAAAGGATAAGAAACAAGCAAGTTTTTTTTATGTCAAAATAAATAAATAAACCTCGGTGACAATGGACAGTTTCCCAGAATGTGTAAAATTGGAATCCAATAGATTAATTACGTTATTCCTGAAGTGATGAAGGTGCCATTGGATCCAGAAACATGAAGAGTAGTTCACACTGATGAATGCAGTAACAGAGTTGATAAGTTGAGGTAAATGTTTATCAAGTAATTCACCCATTTCTAAATCAATACATCAAACCATGATGAAAACAAAACCAATATCAATCGTTTAGCAACAATCACATACTTGGAATGATTACATCTTGCATTTTATTTTGGTATTCCTTAATTCCTTACTCTGCCATTGATAACAACTAATTTAGAAAATTGCGAAACTTTAAACTAGGAAAAAAAGCTAAGCAATCTTGACAGGGCCAGCAGCATTTTTATGTAGGCCTACAAAGCATCAGCATCATAGCATCAATTTTACATGAACAAGTCGGCAAACGCGCCAATAATAATAATAATAACGTGGAAGTAATGAAGTGAATGAATTAATGGGAGCATAAATAATGACGTGAATTAACGGCCGAGAAGGGCTTTCACGGTTGAATTCCAGAAACCCCTTGAGACTGTTGGCTACCTTGCACGCCTCCGCCAGAAGACTGCGAATTGTTCGGATCATTTCCGTTCTGAGAGCCAGCTTGGCCAGTCGGACTAAAAATGGAAACGTATTAAAATCAACGTTTTCATGTGCAACTTCGGCAAACTGTTAGTCATTTCTTGCACTCTAACTTACAAGTGAAATATCACAAGGGGATTTCAAAATACAATTTTTTTTTAAGAAAAAAAAAAGGTATCTAGTAACGCTAAACGTGTCTCATGTCAAATATTTCATGAAAGTTCACTGTTATGTGCTTGTGCTTTGTTAAGGCATTTGCTGTCTTTCATTGTTTGGATACCTCATTTTTAGTCCTTTATTTTTCAATCATTGTTCAAATTGCTGAAGATGGATGGCCACTGTACAGGATTAAACACATGCAATACCAATTGATAAACATGACAAAATCCAATGGACCAGGAGCAACTAGCAGCAATAGACACTCACCCTGGGGGTTGACCCTTTGGTTTTGGCATCTTGGAAAGCAAGGGCTGAATATCCTTTTTGTCATCGAAGCTTTTCCAGAGTTCGTATAAATTAAGAATGTATCGCGTTATTTCCAGAATCTATCAAACATAACACAAAAGTTCATTCAAATCATGAACATTAATGCCAAATTTAGAACAAATGAAATTTGACCAATTCTAAGCAAAACATATCGGGTTATTTTTGACCAAATGCAATATCAACAATACTTTCGTAGAAATTAGCAAAGCTACTTACAAAAGCTTATTGTTTAGCTATTTTACAAACCTTTTCCATGTCCACATTTAGTTCAGCAAACCATTGTTTGCAATCCCTTTGCAAAATGACACACGCCATGTTTATGCATGCTAAAAAAATAAATTCTTTAGTGTTCATATATTTCATTTAACGTCAAGTTTGAAATTAATGTTTTCAAATTTACCTAAAGCAATGAGATAAGGTGGATAAAGTAAGCAGACATCTGTCCTAAGGCTGTCGTTTACAATGCGCCAACCTAATGGCAAAATGGTATCTTCGTGCCCAAGATCCTGAACATAATTGACGAGCGGACGATAAGGTTGGTATAAAACCATGCAGCAGTCCATGATTTCCAAAAGATAAAATTCACATTCCCAAACATTTTGAATGCGATATGGAAATTCTTGAGCATAGGCATGAGAGTATTTATTTTTTACTGAAAAATATAGAAATGACAGGAAATAAAATATAATAGTAATGCGAAGAAGTGATCAAACCGCTATTGAAACACATTATTTATGCGATTGAATCGATTCCCGGACATCTCGTCAAAGTCCTTTTCGTCAAGATCGGCCGATCGGCTAAACGGCTGATCGGCTGAGTAACCGAATAAGCCGTTAAACGTTCTGGCGTGGAAAAAGCACGAAGTAAGAACTATAGCTAGAGGCTGCTACCTGATTTACCGAAAATGAAGGATTTGCAAGCCTGCAAGGAATCATTTTGTTTCTTTTAAGTGCTCAACGATATAATTGGTACGATTCTCAACGCAAGCATTCTGTTGTTGGTATGCAATTTGTAATAAGTGTGCACAGAAATAATTATGTATGTTTTAATGCTGTAGATTTTGATTGGTATTAACTAACTTAACCATTCATTCATAATCCTCAATTCATTCATCAATCCTTCATTCATAATAGTTTCAGTACTTCAGTACTGCTCGATATAGTGCACGTTTTCAATGGCAGAACTTTATCCACGCGTATCAGCCGATTAGCCATATCAGCCGATCAGCCGAAAGTTTGACGAAAAGGACTTTGACGAACTGTCCGGTCACCGATTGAATCAACTATTTATCTTACCAATAGTTTGACAAGTGGAAATGAGCCGACTGTTAGAAATCATTCCAAATTCCTATCAGAAGCAGATGTAAAACTTGATTTAATTTACCTTAAATTTATTATTCAACAAATGTCATATTTGTTTATAGGGAAACTATCAAACCTCAACTTTAGATGCCAAAAACACACACGTTGGTGCTAGTAGCAATGGATCGACACATTTCAACGAGTTTCTGGCATAAAAGCGTTTAAAATATACCGTTGCCGTTGCTATAACTTGCTGTCGTACTTTTAACTGCTCACCAAGAGTCTGTATGACTACATGAAAATAATAATTATTGGTTTAAACAGAACAGCAGCTACATTTGATCCCAAACGTTTGAAAATGTGGCACTTATTACAGTTTGCAAAGAAAATCATTATCTTTTGATATTCCTCTTCACTTAAGACTTCGGAATCATTCTGACGTTCCCTAATCAGGTCTTGTTTGTCCAGCAACCATTGCTGGCTGAAAGAAATTAAAGAAATTTACAACAAAATGCGTATTCAAGAAGACAAAATGGTATTTGATGGCATTCAATATAAATCTATTCAACCACACTTTTTGGACCTAGCAAATCCAAAATCATTATCATTACTTACTAATGGGAGCTTTGCCAGAAATTTCCAGCCATGTTTAACTCGAAGATATTGTTTTTAAATGTAATATAAACATCTTATAAACACCCAGTCAACTCATTTCACTCAATTTGCAATTTTGCAGCGTAATAGAGATAGAACTAGAACACCACAACAAAAGAGGTCATCCTGTATTCGACTGATCCATTATGCAAGACCAAAGCGCCCTCTATATGACGACAGCACCATGGCGGCCATATTGAAGCTCACTTTTAAATTTTTAGCGCTAAACCATGGCGAAACTATTGACCCACAAAGTTAAAACCTTAAAAGGGATTTCCCCTTCCAATTGCCTTGAAACTCATGCTAATGGAGATTGAACATGGTCACTATACAGAGGAGGTTATTGTATCAGGTTTTACTGTAATAAACTTTTAAAAAATCCAAAAGCAATGTTTGAATTTTTTTTACGTGCAATTTTGGATTGTATAGTTATAACTTTAGTTTATTTTTTTTAAATGCCCAGAGAAATTGCAAAATTCCACTTGGTGAAAAATAAATTTGGCAGGTAATCTAATTAGTTAATTCGTGAATATAGTGGTAATTTGTGGCATTGAGGATATAAGGCTGACATGGGTGTTAATTATAAATCGCTCTAAAGACAATTAAGCTTGGCTTGATTTTGTAATGTTTTCCGTACCAAAAACTTTATGACAATTTAAACGATGGTTTAGTTTTAGCTGTTTAAGCTGCCTATTAAAAGCTTAATATTTGAAAATTTAATTTTCAAATAAATTTACTTTTAGACGGTGCACTAAAGTAATTTTTGTATTTTAAAATTGTCCAACAATAACAGATTAATTTGAATTTAGAAATGGGTTTTGAAGCAGATGCAGCCATATTATGCTATTATCCAGTTTGTAAGGTTAAAAACAGCGTAGAGCATGGAATAACAAAGATATGCATGGCATGGTCTGAAATTCAGATTGCCCAATCGGAATGCTGCATTTCAGATCATGCCATGCCACATGCTATTCCATGCCCTCACGCTGTCCTTACCCTAACATTTTCAATAATGAGAAGTTTTTTTTGCCGAATATGTATGTATTATACACAATACCACTTAATTGGTGAAGTCAATATATAGTGTCAAGAGGCATTTCAAATTAAAAAGGCACCTATAGAGACTTGCAACTAAGTTATTATGCTCCATGGTTCCAAAATTAATTAAAGAATAGCTTGCTCGAACATCATTAAGTTAATTTTTGCCTAAATGACGGAAGCAGCAGTTAATGGTTGCGCGTATTTGTGCTTGCATGAGTAAATTAACTTCCACAAGATGCTGTAGGGGTACCATTCGAAGAAGTCATTTTCAAAACGACGACAAACAACAACATTTAGGTCACCCTATAAGTTTAACCCGGAACTGCTTTCGGCCATACTGAGGGGTGCATTTGCATTGTTGTTGTCTCCCCTTTCAAAATGACCCACTAAGGGCAGGGTAAAAGCTTTTTAAATTCGCTACCCTCCATTTCTTCCATGGGAAACGTTTGTCAGTTAGATTTTTCAACTAAAATTGAGGCATGCCCAACGATAAAAAAGACGGATCTACTTCAGATTTACGACTATAGGATACAATACGGATCTCCGGTTCTTTCAAACACGTTATTAAAATGTTACCCATCAGTAGAGTAGGTAAACTCGAAAAACTCTTGAAACATTCACATCTATGGACTATATAAATAAAAAATTGTAATTTAATAGTTGCAAGAATTGCATGGGGAAAAACTTTTTGTTTAGAGATGTGTATTAAATATGCATATATCTTTATTTTTCAAAAATAAAAATAAATAAATAAAAATGATGACAATGGTACGTGTTTATCTGCATTGCGCTTTATAGTTTATAAGTTATATAGTTCTTCACTAGCTATTATCTTTCAAAACACTTGCAATTTTATTAAAACCATAATAAATGTCATTGAAATCATTGCATCAAACACTTTAAGGCCCTAAGCGCATATCGCAGTGAAAATTTTGTTTATTTTTTGTATTTTCCTAAATGTAAATGTTCTGTATATTGTAATGCAGTTTTGTAAACTTTATTGATGTCCTTAGGGGAGGGATATAGGGCGTAATAATGACCAAACACAATGTGGGCAGGGGATAAAGATGGCGTTTTGCATTCCTTATAGTGAAAACCGATGCTTTAGGTCAAATCTCAAACTCCAAACACGATTATAGCCGTTAGATATACATGTATAAAAACCTGGCATATTGGTCCTAAGAATCTGAGCACATTAGAGGGATGTAAAGCATGGTTTTTAAAGGATATGTTTCACAGTTATTTAAGGTTATTAAATGAGCTTATACATGTATTTACAAATCACAAGTCAATAAAGACAAGCCTGCCTTGAACATTTGACAAAGACTGAGTTGATACATGTAGCTTGAATAGCAATATTCAATACCAATGAATAGAAGCAACTGATGGAGTCGTTATACAGTCAAGTTACTGCACATCCATTCAGAGCAGCAGCAAGCTCTGTAGCCATACTTTAACATCTCATGTTTGGTCAGTATCACCTCTTTGGCATGATTTGTGCAAGGGCTGCAAAAAAAAAAAAGCATCGCGTACATTTAAAGCAAAACACTCCAATTTTCATCTATTTTATTCAATAAAATATAAAATTGCATCGCTTCGTTCAGCCCGCGAACATTAGCAGTGCCGTTAAATAAAATGCCATACCGCGCAGCAGCGGTGGCATCCTGAGAAGGCGCTGCAGCGTCCAACATGGCCGCCGCAGCACGCTATAGAGTCCAATGCATAATTAGAACGTTTCACCCGAAACGGTGTGCTGCGTATAAATAAACATAAATAAAACCGCGACGAGGAGTACGCGATTCTTTATTTTGGGAAAAGTTCTCGAACTTTCCAGTTCGATTTCCTATTAGGAATTCACTTAAAACGTTTCGGTCAAAGTTCCATATGGCGATGTGGCGCCTAAAATGGACGCCATTTTGAAAAGGTCTATTTCCGTCATGTGACCGTACATGTATACGGGAACGAAAACTAATCCATTCATTTCTACCGTGAACCCTAGTGAAAAATCTCAATGTATAATTTGAGATTATGAAACATCCCATTCATATCCCAAATGAAAATTAAAAATCTTGTTGACTACTGTATATAGTATGATCTCATAATACATTCATAAAATATTATTATTATGAGTCCCATAGAATAAAATCACTTTGATATCGGGGTTTCATTCGATCCCATTGCTTGTCTCACATTGTCTCATTCGCAAGTACCATCATGTCATATTTTTTTTTCTATGCCAGGGTACCCACCAAGACGGTGAGCATGTGGTGTTATGGCGACATTGCAGCGCATAGCATGTTCACGAGTCCAGTATATGCACATTTCTAGAAAGGTCTCGCATATAGCGTGCCCCGCAAAGTCGCCATATCACCACATGCTCACCATCTTAGAGATCACCCTGCAAATGAGACCGCTTGAAATTTTCAAACATTAGAATTGAAAACAAACTTTCATATTTGAAGCGCTGAAGATTGCAACTATGGAATTCACCCAAAACGTTATTATCATTATAGGGACAAGTCAGGCGAGGGCGTGATTAGGACCTTTTCAAGATGGCGTCCTTTCAATGCTATTCCGCCGTATCAGTTCTCCAGAGATGAGTCTGAGCAAGTGCATTTGCTCGATGACCACTGATTCACTGGGGCGCCACCGTCTTCACAAATTCTGGATTGTCGTAACCAGAAGCTTGGGGGTAGCGCACGTGGCCCTTCCTGTGAAAGGCCCTCATGCGGACGAAAAGAAAAGAGGCGACCAAACAGGCGACACTGAGGATGAGTAACAGGACCACAAGTCCTGCCACAAAGCTGGGCATGCTAAGGCAGATGGCACTGCGCTCGACGTCGAAGACCGAGTTGGCAATGACTACGGTTTCGTTTCCGGTTCCGAGGTTGAAGGCTACGTCTCCAGGGGCCACCACCTGGATGACCCTGGTGGCGGTGGGTACGGCCAGCTTCTCCTTATCATCCTCATCACCGACTGCTCTGCGCTGACGGCCAGCAGATCCATTGACCGGTTTATTAAGATCGGCGGCCCTTGGCCTTCCATTCATGCTATTGACGGTAAGGTAGGACCCAGAGACGTTGGCGACTCCATCCCTACCAACGCTTGCATAGCCTGGGTTAAGGGGGACGGGGAAGGGCACTCTTATCTGGCCTTGTGGAACGATGTTGGGCTGGATTTGGATGTCTGGCTGTTGGGGTTTCTGGAAATGGCTCTTGACCAGGACAGCCTGGGGCGTGGATGGGGCCTCAACTGCGATTTCGTCACGGTGGGCTCCGCCAGCAACTCTGGGATCAGCAAAGTCGTCGTGTCCACCACAGGCAGGCTCAGGGCACTGATGTCTGCAGACTTGGATGATGCACTGGAAGAAGACATTCATTGAGTCTGGGAACTTGAAGGCCTGGAAGTAGGCGTATGAGACGACGGAGGCAGAGGTGCCGAAGTTTTTGATCTTCTGGAAGGGGCTCATGACCTTTGGTCTCACCACGCATCCAAACTCGTCCACCAGGGTGATGGGAGGTCGCTTTCCGTCATGGGCCACGCAGTTGCGGACCAACATGTCAAACTTGTTCTCCTCGTCCTTGATGGCCAGCACCATGGTCATGGTCTGTCCAATCTTGACAATTCCGTCTACCTCATTGGCCCAAGGTCCCTTGCCGGCCTGGATCTGCATCCAACATTGGATATTGTCGCCCAAGAAGTTGGCCTGCACCGCCTGTAGAGTGTCCACGTTGAAAGGCTTGAAGGTGACAGTCTTCTCATAGTAATCGTACCAGGTGCAGCGCAATTTGCGGGCTTGATCCCAAACCTCTTGCACCAGAGGGTCGTACTGCACAATGATGGTGTTTTCGATGAAGGCATTGCCAGGGTTTTGGCCGTAAGTTGCAAGTGCCCCAGCACTGCTTCCTGTGCCGCAGTTGTTGAGGAAGACGTCGAAGTTGGCCGCTAAGAGGCCGCTACCTGGCTGAAGATACACGCAAGTGACGTCACTGTAATGGCCCTTGGAGAAGATCATGCCATGGAAGGGACGGTCGAATTCAATGGCCACTTTCATGTGGTTCTTCTCGCAAAGTACGTTCAGGTTCTTGATCTGCGGCATGTCAGACCTGGATAACGGCCATATTTCGTTGGGACCGGCGGACATGGGAAAAGGTGGTCCTCCATGGTGGGGAGGAGGTGGGAATGGACCCCCAGGAGGCAGGAGGGGACCGCCAAAGCCACCCGAACGGTGTTCAACAGGTAACTTCTTGCTTTCTTCTGCTGCTGCAGCTGCTGGACTAGCCTAAAGAGAAATATAAAATTAATATGCCATTAAAAAATCATCTATGTCAACATCGCATGAACTCGTTGAACTTCTGACAGAAATCGGGTACGAGTGATCGGGGAAAATCAAAAGTTACATCCTTAGGTCGTCTTGGGAATGTTCAATAGTTTAATACAGGGAATTATAATTTTAGATTAAAGTAAACACAACCTGAGGACAAGAAGAAAAAAAGTGTGCACCACTATAGGACCTGAGGACAACGAAGTGTGAAACTCAATTCAAAATTTTTAGTTCCTGGTAATGCAAAAATTTCAACAGAACCATTCTTGAGTATATATTATTGTTGAATAAATTGTTTTAATACAAACTCAATTGAAAAATCACACAAGGTTTAATAGAGAAAAACAATGAGAATTATGCGATTATGGGACCTGTTAATGAGACTAAGTAAGACAACCAATGGGACCAAATGAAACCCACATGGAATAGTACCCATAAGATTTTGTGACAATTATGACATCCCATTGTAATAAGAAAATAATCATCTAGCCGTATAATTTTCAATTGGGATAATAATTAATGGGATAGCCCATAATCTCATTAGTCGACCACGTACAATGAGATATTCCACTATGGAATTTACCTTGTTATTCAGTATATGCAATAGAACCTGTCCAAAAGTTTACTATTGGAACAAGTGAAAAATATGATTTTAGATAGGTCATGCTTTTAGATGGGTCCCTTAAGTCGGGACCGGCAAGTTTTATGCTTTTAGAGAGGATGTACTTTTACATAGGATGCTTTTAGACAGGTTGTACTTCAGCTATAAGATATTTTTCTCCAAAATATACATGTACATGTAATAACATTTATATTTTAGAAAAATTGTTGCATCACATGGAACTATACAATTATTGACCATATCCTCTGGTTTTGCATACTTTATTCTATAAATTTGATATAATTATTATATATCAATACAAGAAAATTGATTAATGGAGTCATTTACTTACCACAGTAGACGAGATATATAATATCAGGATGTTAATAACAGTTCGGATTACAGGATTCATTTTCATTGTTTATACCTACATATATAAAATTTCAGAACTGTAATTACAAATGCTTTCAAAAACTTCAGTTAGCAAACCACCCATGCATCGGATAAAAAGCGTATACATAATAGAATGAAATGCTTTGAGATTTTCCTAAAGCCGTTAACCCAGACCTTGGCATTCGTGTGATTATTTTTCAAATTTCAAAGTCATGTTTAACAGCTTTTTGGCTGGTCTGAAAGCTGGATGCTGCGATTTGCGTAAACAAGCAAGCATGACAAAAAAAAACCTAAACGTTTAAACCTTCAAATTCGTTACATGAATCAATAATTTCCAATTATGTGATCCGGACAGGCTTAACCGATAGTTTCGTTATGCCGCCAGGTGTTTTTGGAGAGGTCAGTGGAACACCGAGGTCAACTCGGCTATGCTCACTTCCGTCTCGGTCCGGTCACGGTCGCCGGCGAGACCCACTTCCCCTTCTCTCCACCCTACCTACGTTAGCCTACATTATAGCATGCAACGCAAAACGGATTTCTGGCCTCCAAACAACTACAAGATGGCCACAGGAACGCATTATAAAAAAAAAATTTCCCCCACATTCCCCCAACCCCCCCTAAAGTTAAACAAAACAGGTTTCAACAAACCGTGAATTACAAAGTCAAGTTTGTTAGCAAGCCGCGACCTACATCTTTAACTGCATTTCGATTATAACAATTAGTTTTACTATATACGTGTATAAAAAATACAGTGTCGTTTCCTAAAGGGGGTAGATTCGAGGGGGTCGTGCGCAATGACACGCGATTCTCTTTCAGGATGTCTGCGGATAAAAATTTCATAAAACTAATTCGATTCGCATCACGTACAATTTGTCCAAGTAAACTGGGCTACGAAGAAATGTAGGGCTCGTTTGTTAAAAAAAGATAAAGATTAAAAGAAATCCATCATGGGGTCAGAGGAATTTTGACGACAATAAGTCTGCTTTTGAGCCTTTTGTTCCCCTCATTTTTAGTTCATCTAAGGGAATAAAGGGTTTTTCATGATGTACTGTAAAATTTTCAAGTATAGGTTTTCTTGAGAAAGGTTTTATAACTACGCTTCCAAAGGGATGAAAAAAATGACATCAAAAATCATGGCTCCTATAGGATTTTTGTAAATTCCCTATTCACCCTCTTGTAATTCTGTTTTTGAAAAATGCTATTAATGAAAAAATTTACAGTAGAACTTTTCTATCAACATACTCTTGGAAACTGAAAAAATATGCTTTTAGACAGGATATGCTTTCAGACAGGTTTTCTTTAAGAAGAGTTGACATCTATAGACATGGATCCCAAGTAGGGACCAGCACATCTTATGCTTTAAGAGAGGATATTCTTTTACACGTGATGCTTTTAAACAGATTATACGGCATATTTGATATAATTTCGTTTATTTTGTTTCATCATTTCTTTGGATGTGTAATATTACCTACATGAACATCATGAAAAAACCCTTTTATTCCGTTATAGGTATATATAAGAACTTCAAAACTTATTAAACTGCTGTATATTTTGAGTCCTCATAACATTTCATCAAATCCTTTCATTGCAAATCTCAGCCTATCCAAATGAAGGTCAGAATTTTCAAATAGAAATAGACTTGCAAAGTTCTTGATTGGCAATTAAGAAAACTATAAGCTCCAGGCCGTACTAGGCTGGAAACGCGCGTTTGGCTAGCCTCAAACAGGGCATCGAATTTAATTAAAATTCTAGATTTATAAAATTGCTCATTAATATCTGTGCGAAAATTCTTTTTCAATTAAATGCTTTGTTTGAGGCTAGCCTGGCCTGGGGATAAGATAAATTGCTCAAGTGTAATTTGGGTCGGTTTTGAATTTGGCTGACAGTGTTTAACGGTTATAAAGATTTTCGCAAAGATTTTCAAATCTTTGAGAAAATCAGATTTCATGCATGTATACGCTTTATCATCATAGCCACTTATAAAATTATTATGTTAAAAAGTTAGTCAGGATAAATTGAAAGCATTCTATTAAGATTTTGGTTTTAAGATGGGAATGATGAGCTGGATCATTCACAATCTCAAAATCAAACATTTTACTTGGCATTTACTGAACTTTGATTTGGAAAGCATGCAGATTTAAGTTTGATTATTTATCTAACAAATCACGTTAAGAAATATATGTGTGCATTATTAGAAAGCTAAATTACTATTTTTTTGCAATTGTTCGAGAATTTAATAATTATTTTAAATTTTGTTTATCGCAACAACTTTCATTTCCAGAGCATGCTTTTAATGTTTTAAAATAAATTTCCATATTTACTTATTATTATTTGATAAGAAAATACATTGGCATACAATGCGGAATATACAATTAAAGTTCAAGATGCCTTTCAAGAGTTAAAATTTAAACCCCATGTGATTTAAGCACATATAGGGATGTTTGTTTCATCACCTTTTTATCTGCCAAAATTTTTGGTTTGCAATAGTGTAAAGTTAAGTTATGTTTTCATATATAGTGTTATTATCATAATCCTTTTCAATGTTCTCTTACCTGCAATATTCTCAATCCGATAATAAATTAGTTATAAAGAAGTAGGTGAAGCTGCGATCAGATAATTCCAAATGCTAATAACTGCCACCACATCTCACTCGCACACCTTTCATAGCTTTCTTAGACTAAAGCATGTTCCCTCGTATACTTGGCTTTATACTCGGACAGGTAAAAAGGGAGGCAGCCTGGCCTAGGTGTGGGTGACCCACATTTCAAGGTTCCTGATTTGCTTATGGGCAAGCCTGACGTAATGACTTCCAAGCAAGAAAACGGATTGACGTCATTCTCGATAGCCACCATCAGTACACTCCGGGTGAGTGACCACAAGCCCAGTTATTATTGTTTTTCATTCATATTCATAACAGGCTTTACAAGATGGCGGAGGAGGTGGAGGAGGAACTTTCTCTCAATTGTAGGGCACCGGAACACAAGGAACCAAAACGTACCACTGGTCCAGTCTGGTACTGACCCCACTCCCACTATATCGGATTCCATATTAAGAAGCAATCGTTTTTGGAGTTATTTTAACATACTTAAACATAGTATATAAAATCGTAATAAGCATACTGGTATATGTGATTTTAAAATAATGTACATGTAAATGACTGAAACAAGATAACTACAATTGCAACATTGCTCTTCTGACGCCAAAATGTTTAAATATATACAGTGGATTCCCTCTATTCTGAACACTCATGTGACCGACCAAAAGTGTTCAGATAACGGGGGTGTTCATTATAGAGGGAAATTGGGAAATATACATACGTAGTGAGTTTATAGACTGTACAAAATAATTCTTTAATGATTAAATAACTATACACTCATTACATACGATTATTTCTTACATATCTGTGTTAGATAGCAAAATGATGTAGAAACAAGCAAAAAAGATGAAAAAGGAACTGATAATGCAGAAACAAACACTTTCATGCATAAACTCGGAAAAAATGAATTCAAAAATTGGAATTCCACAGCTCTTACCATTGGAGATTAAGAACCAAGCTCAAATTTCATAATTCCAAGATGTATAAACAAGTTGAGACAAGGCTTTAGCCTGGAGACAGGTAGAAGCTATCAAATTTCCATGCTAGGGGAATTCCCCTAAGGTGATCAGACTAGAGCAGCGGTCGGGGAAATTTTTTGACCATTACCCCAAAATATTTTTACGAAAGTCGATATTACCCCCCCCCCCCCTCCCATTCTGAAAAGAAAACAATCAATGTAAA
>JAQGCC010001353.1:0-24460 GCA_034698905.1 Xestoiulus laeticollis | reverse complement strand
AATGGCACGTGAAATTTTAAAATATTTCTTATTTATTAATTTTAAAAATAACCAAGCATTTTTATAAAAAAACAAAACCGATAAATGATAGATAAATTATCAAAGAATTTTTAGAAATTTTTCTTTTTCCAAAATTTTAATTGCACAAGTCGCTGACTTGGTTGAGAGCTTTCCCCATAGGAAACGGGGTGTTTAGTTTCCCCTTAAATGGTTTTAGTTTTCACTACGTAATATTATATTTCATTATATATTATTATTTGACAATTTCCTAAAAAATTGAATCAGCACAAAAATTGGATTAGATTGTCAATTTATTTAAACCGATTTAAATAATTTACAATAATTCAAAATATGCGTTCATAAGTTTACATTAAAGGTTTTTCATATAAATATACAGATGAAATCCACAGTTATTATTTATATCATCGTTTATCAGAAACTGAGTTGCGAAGTACATGCAAAGAGAAGCTGCCTAATGATAATACATAAATATTACATAAAAATCATTTAAGAAGAAAGGATTGGATTATAGTAATCCGCAAGTTTTATACACGATATAGAGAGCATTCCATATTCTTGTCTGTTTTGTAAAATAAAAATCGTATATACTGGATTAATATAACAATATTAATGAGCATTGGTTGATGTGTTGACCCATCCGGTATGTTATGACGATGATATGAAATCCGATGGAAAGAAGTGTAGAAATTAGCAGTAGATTTAATAACCTCCATAACCTCCGTGACCGCCACCATGACCATGAGAGCCGTGGTTACTTCCGTAATAATTCTTGTTGTGATGACCTCCATAACCATTGTGTCCCCTGTTGGTGCCTCCATAGTGACCGTGGCCATCGTAATATTTGCCATGATGATCATCGTGGTACTTGTTGTATCCTTGGTGATTGTTGTGGTGCTTACGGTTGCTGGCATTGTCGTGGTATTTGGAGTGATGTCCATATCTGAAAAAGAGGATTTTAGCAATGAAACCTCGGTTGTGTTTACGAATCTGGTTGCAGATAGAGCAAACAAGAATCTCTTAAGTATCTATTGAGGATCGAAGTGTCTTTTTTAATAAAAAGCAATGTTGTATGCAAAATTATGATAATGATGATGATGATGTTGATGTTGGTTTGTCATCATGGACTCAATTTGGTTTAGTATTGAAATCCCCAGTTAAGTTTAATCTGTTAGTGTGGTGCTTTTCATTGATGGAATTCCGTTTGGATATGTGTGTGGGACATTCCCTCAGAAGGGGAAGGAAACTGACCCAAGAGAGGGCAATAAAAGGTTGAACAGAGCTTTGCATGATGCGTCTCAACACTTTGAAATTTGAAATTTGCTATTTGCATTGTATTATCATCTAAATTAAATCTATAAGTTTAATTCTCTCCCACAACATGAAACATCAAAGATTGCACTTACTCGTCTTTATGATACACATTCCTGTAACCGTTGTTTCGGTGTCCATAATCACGATATCCTTGGTTGCCATAGTGATTGCCATGATGTCCATCACTGCCATACCTCGTCTGACCGTGGTTGCGATGACTGTTACCATGTCCACCATAGTAATCTTTGTAATACCTTACATCACAAAGAAAGTTACGTTAATTTACAATCGATACATTAATAGTTGGACTGTTTGAAATCTAAGTTCTCTTACCCATGATCTCCATGATTACCACCGTAGTTCTTGTGGCCATGATTTCCATAATAGCCTCCGTGACCGCCACCATGTCCACCATAACCACCTGTAGCAGCAGCTACCAAATCACCATCAGTGGCTTCTGCAACTAAGTCTGTAGCAGCTTCAGCACTTGATGCTGCTTCAGCCTTGCTTTCTTCATTCTCTTTGGCTGGCATAGGTGAAGCTATGGCTAAGCTTAGGCATAGCCCCAAAGCTACCAGAATAGCAGTCTTCATCTGTATTAAAAAATGGTATTTTAGAAGATATTTTTACCAAATAATTTTCTAGATATTTTGTTTTGGAAAAATTGCTTCAATTGATTATTGAGGAATGTTTCTAAATAAAAATTCTGCTAGATAACTTGTTTGTAAAGCTACAACTTACTATGTTTGGTAGACTCGAAATGCTCCTAACTGTTTGTTGGAATGATTGTGGTTGTTCTGCTGCTCCAATCCAGAATCACTCTCCTTTTATACCAAATCTCCATAAAATTGTTTAATTTTTTTTTTCATTGGTTAACCATGGATTCATTTCATTGAATTTCGATTGTGATTCGCCCCCTCTATTAGAAGCGTGCACTTCTGTAATGGTTATTAAGTATAACAGGTAAAGTGATTTTTTGCGCCAGATTTAATGATCGAAAGGTGAATTTGTATTTCACGGTGTCTTTCGGTGACAATTGGTAAACAGTTACTTGTTTTTTTAATATTATGCGTGGGGGTTGTTCTTTTCGCATCGTCAATACCACTATTAATAATAGGTTATTTTGAAAACCGTATTATGATGTATGGCCCACCCCATCCTGATGTGTTAGGCGTTTAGGTGGCGCTTAATTATTATCACAATAGAAATCGTGAGAAACCTTGGTGTTTTTAGCACCCTTGCACCTGTTTTTACCATGTCATGTTGAAAATGAAAACTGCATTGTCCAATATTGTACCTTATGGTTAAAGCCTTTCCCTTTTGGACAATTGTCATCGTATTCACCATCCCTCCTAAAAAAATCTTTCATATGCATCGTCGCCTTACTAAAACTTTCTGTCTAGTCAAATACTAATTATCAAGTACTATATTTTTTTGGCAATATTTTTATTTCAATTGCAGTAAAATTAATGTGAATTTTTATTAGAATAGGATCCAAAAAAGGTGCGAAAGCATGTAAGCTTCTAGTGATTAATTTTTTTTAATTAAATAGACTGATTCACCACTTAGACACTTAGGAATTTCCCACAATTATTCAGCACTAAATGGAGATTTGTCGTTTTATAAAATTTAACACTGGGTATAATATTTGATAACTTTATAATGTTCAAGTACACAGTTTATAAAATCTGAATTTTATCAACAAATGGCCCTTTCCATTCTGGATATACGACTTTTAGCTGATTATTTTGGCCATTAATTTTTAACAAATTAAACGATATTTCAAATAATATTTGATACAAATTTTAAAAACAGAAATCAATTCTAAAAATCAAATACATGTATAAAAAGTTTTAAATATTGAAATTAGTTATATGCAAAATACTATATGTAAATTGTACCTAAAGTGTGGTATTTAATAAACGCATTAGATACAATTATAGTATATTAATTTTACGTGTACATGTAATTTTTTTAACATTTATCACAGATATTTAATTTGTTGTAATACAAAATAAGGAATTAGCATGTATGTTATCATTTACATTTTTTTTATTGACATATTCTGTAATACTTAAAGAAACATTTTTTCTAGCCAAATTAATCATTTCGTTTTCAAAAACCTCAGCTCGTGCCATTGTTTTTTATATCACAAAAGCAGGCATATCAAAGTGCCTTTGTTCATTGTGAAATATGGGCCAAGAATAAAATGGATCATTCAAGGTTTCCATTTGCCTTACTTTCCCTTGTAACTTTATGCCAATCTTTTCAAAATACATTATTCCATTATACAAATTTATCCAATATTAATTACTGCAAAACAATGCCGGTATTTATTCACTTATTTTTACAAAAAAATGGAGCTCGGTTTTACTATAATTTTGTCATGAAATAATAATTGAAGTTTTTTTTCATTAGATGTATTGAAGGTGACTAATTTTAGGAACGTTCTCTATTTTTCGTAGAGCATGAACGATACGGTCTAAAATTTTAAGTTTTTTCCGATAAGGGTCAAGTGAGGAGTGAATTTTCTGCAGTTCTGCATTACACATAAGATTGAATTCACTTTCTTTAAATATTTTTATTATAAAATATTGGGTCTAGGTTCTAAAAAATTGGATATTACTTAAGTATAGATGCCAAGATCTTTTTGATTAATTTATAAGAGAAATTCTTAAAGGCAGAGGTCAAGAACAGCAATGATATTTTGAGAATTGCACATTTTTGTTATGCTTTAACATTACAAATTTAAATAAAATGTTCAAATGTGTTGCAACTTTCAAAAAAACACATGTTCATGCAATTATTTTGTAATTTACTGAAACCAAACTTTGGAAAATTGATTCCTATTAAGTGAATTGCTGATTTTCAATTAAAAATGTTCTACATTTAAATGCTTTATTGCTTGAGTAGTTAGTACTAGTTTGCAGCAGGTGGGCATATCGTTATAAGCGCTAATAAAGCCAATTTTCTCAAATGTTTATTGCTTCACTTGTCCCAAAACAGCGATTTAATTCGAAGATCTGATTCTTTCAATCGCATAATTGAGCATTAAATTGAACATAAGAATTGTTCTTGTGTAATTCATCTGCCATCAAATTCAAGCCATTTACTTTTATAAAGCCTTTCAACTCATTATGTCAAACAGTAAATGGATGTTATGTAGTGTTTCGATGATTGAACATTGCGTATAAAAACTAGTTTATAAATTGAATATGGGTTTGCTAGGAACGATTAAATATGCAAAAAATTGTATCAACAAATTTAAAGTTTTAGGTTTCATTTATATTATACATGTATTATGAATTAGTCACCTGTATTGTAGAACAATAAATCACTGAAACTCTTTAAGTTTGGATGGTACTTGCGTAATAAAAATAAACATGCTAACATTCCAAGAAACGAAGTAATTGTATTTCAAAAGCCCTATCTTGTTAAACATCTAGAATTAGCCTCAAAAAAATTTGATTTACCAAAAAGCCCCTACTGAAATTAAATTTTATGGGTTCCAAGCATTTTGTGAATGTAATATTTTCTACTTTTAAACACCTTAGCAATCTCTGGATTTTTTTGTTGTTGGAATACTTGAAATAATTCGTCATAATTGATTTAAAAACAGTAAATTGTATTAATGATATACATTTTGGTGAATTTTGCCACACTCTTTTAGGGGATGCTTATAGCTACAAACCTTGCCTTACCCTATTGATTATGCAAAATCCTATTTTTTTATCCTAATTGAAAACTATAATTCTGGTCTAGAATGTGTTTTAAATTAGAGTAGGATTTCTTAATAGACTCATAGAATGATATTATTAAGGGAATCGTGCCATTGAATCCTATAAAATGAAATGTTTTTGATATTCTGGTCTCATATACTCTCACTAGTTTCATAAGTACAATGTCTACATGTATATGATACGTGCCATGCCACCTCGTGATAATGCTGTAAACTAAATCATAATCAAAAATATATATAAAATAAACAAACTGCTTACTTTTTTTAAAATTGGGGCGATTTTTGGCTAGCACACATTTTCATTTTTTTGGTCAAAAATATGTCGGAAAAAATTAAAATGCTACGTATGGGCTTTGTCTTAGGTCTCTTTTACTAAAATAATAATTGAAAACATAAAACAGAACAACTTTTGCTTGGCAGTTGTTAAATGGGTTACATATACCATTTCGTAATGCAGCACCATCTATGAACATAAAACCGAAACAGCAAATTTGTTATCATTCGGTACAGTTCAGTACAGTACGTCAGAATGATTTATCCCATTATTTTACCTTGTGTAGGAAATTTAAGACGTTAAGCATTTGACTGTAAACTATGTCAATCCAATCAGTAGTTAGTATTTTTTCAAAAAAAAAACCCAGTTAACAATGTATAATTAATGCAGTTATGACTCATTAGCAACGCTATTTTTATATCAAATAATTTATCACAACCTAGTAAACATGGGATAATATTTAGCTGCGCAACTTATTGATATAACAACTAAAATTATTAGTGTAAAATTTTCTTAAACATTGTTTTGAATAGTAGGATAAATTAAAAGCTGACATTTTTCGGTACATGATAAGCTGCAGCTTGTGTTCACACGTGCATATGGAAGGTGATAATCAGGAAACTTCTGAATGTTTTATGCAAAATTTCAACAAAGAACAATTTTATATACGATTAAACCATTGCGGAAATGGGTGGAGCAATTTTTTATGCATAGAAAATAAAAAAAAAATTAAATGTAAATCAAGTCTCGTGTTAACCGTTGCTTGAAGATTCAATAAAGTACCTGTTTTTAATTTTAATAAAACCATGTATGTACTATATCCTTATTTCTTAAATTGTCCGTCTTTTCCAGCAAAAAATATCTAGAGCATTCTAACATTTTGGTGAAAAAGCCTTAATTTCTCTATTGTTTCCAAATATTACAGGGAAATTCGTTTCACAACGCTGGCTTTCCGTTATATAATATGGTTTCGTTGTCATATAATGTGGGAAATGTGACTAAAGGGGGTGTGGGTTATATGCTCACTAATTTTGAAGGTTAGGCTTACTGTATAATCGATTTTTTATTGTTTTTAGCCAATTTGTATTTATTTATACCTTATATTGTCAGTTAGTCTAGTTTAATCTTTGAAGTGAGCACAATAGTTGTTTGTTTAGTCGAACAATAACACTGGTGAATTGGCACCTTATTGTACCTTAAAAATATAACCTATATTCTTTGTAAATTTAATAGTGCAATATTGATAACAATATTTTATTATTCAAAATTCTGTAAGACGCATTAGGCAACTTTTGATTAAAGTCTGCACATGAGCTTCAGTCATCGTCATATGTGATATGGCAATGGCTAAATTAATCATGGTAAGTGCATGCTACTTTTATCTGATATGTTTCCCTGGTATATTAACGAGTCGTATTTATTTTTCAAGTAAGCAGCATGTCAGTATACTTTTTATGACATTTTGGTACATGTTTATATATTTTTCAATCTCTTAAATGTAATGATATTCAAAAAATTCTCGAAAAAATCGTATTAATTTTAGCATGATTAATTGATATAAAATAAGAAATAGTTTATTTACTTTAAATATTCTACTGATAATTAACGTTTTAATTATTGTACTTGAATTTAGTTTCCTGAAATTAAATTTAAACCGTTATATCGTTGAAAAGTTCTATCGTAAGGATTTTATACTTGTACATGTAAATAGAAAAAAAAATCTGGTAATAAACTTAAAGGATTTTGTTTTGTAATTCATGGAAAAAATAGCTAAATATACGAAATCAAAAATGTAAATTTTTTTAGAAAATCGATTTGATCATGTGTGGTTTCAACAAATGTGCCCCATTTAATGTCTTATTATGAAAGATATTTCTTCAAAATTAATTTTCAGAAATATAGCATGGCTTAAATGCAACTTTAAATTTAATTTAAATGAGGATATTAACAGCAGTAACTAAGCTTTGTAAACCAATTCTAACACGTTATCAATTTATTAAATCAATTTGATCATGTATGTATAGGAAATAACATAGTAAATTTATATTTAAAGGATTTTTCTTAGCCATTTATGGAAAAAAATACTAAATATACGAGATTAAAAATGATAATTTTTTTATTTGTACATGTGCTGTTACAAATTTATTTTATTTGTATTCTAATGTGCACCATATCATGTCTTGTAATGCCAAAGGTTTTTTCCAAATTTCTTTTAAGAGTTATAGCATGGCTTTAAAGCAACATTAAATTTAATTTAAATGATGATATTAATAAATTTATAAGTCTATAATATAATTTTTTTTGTAATTCGTGTGCATAGTCTACCTGGGTATTTTTATATATTAAGAAGCATTGCACAAATAAATGTTTAATCGAATGAATAGAAGTTGATTTGAAGGCAGATTACGAATATTGTAAAATGTTTTAATGGAAAAAGTCTGTCCTTTCGCAAATTGCTCGTTTTCCAGATTTTCCAGAAAGATTTTAGCTTGTGGTTTTCATTACAAACTGCACTCCAAGTTGTACATCATTAATGAGGTGGCTTAATAGCTATTATACGATACGCAATACATGCATGCATGCTGGTGAGTTGCCTATTTATGCCAGCCGGTGTTAAGCGGTGACAGTATGTGTTGGCTCATTACACGGCCTACCACATTTTACCTTTATTTTTATTGTAGAAATTAGTTGAATGAAAACTTCCTTTTGAATGCATGAGCAACATCTGTAATTTCAAATCTCAGAAATGTGTATTTAATTCTGAACAATAGAGTAACAAGTTCCAACGTCCTTGTCCCATGTCATGGTTGAAAATCGCCCCTATTCAATTTACAATCATTGAAGCTTAAATTTCGGTATGGTGGACACTAAAGATTATAGAATATACAGTAACTAGTACTTACTGTCCATGCAATATTTTTTTTTAAAAAAAAAACGGGTTTTTTTTTCGTACTAAAATGCACAAAATCTATTGGTTGTGCTTCTGTCCAATAGAAAGCTAGCTATCATAATCCGAAATGCAATTTTACAGATGACAAATTGTAAATTTCATTAATGACTTTCCTGAATTTCCTATTGTGTGTTATTAATGAACTGTATGAACTAAAACAAACATTAGTGAATACTTAATCGATTACTCATACTCATAATTGAATTACTCATAATTGTAATTACTGCATAAAAATAATAATGCAATTTTTAAGTAATTTTAAAATAGAAATTTGAAGAATTAATTAGCAGCTTTTCTGACTTAAATACAAACAATAAATCGCTTATTGCGATACATTTTACTTTAATATGTTATTTGTAGGTCACAAATTGGTATATTGGAACTAGCATTTACTACAACAATTATTTGTTAATACATTTCATTCCGACTTTCGAATTTTTTCTGAGTTAAAATTGTATCTAAATAAAAACTTCATTTGACATTAGTGACATTATTTCTTTGTCCTCATTACCAATCGTTTTTGCTTGTGTCAATTTCAGTAAAATCCGTGATTTTTATTTCCCACATTTGATGTCATGCTTAATTTTTTATATGAGAAATCACGACAAAAATCGTATGAGAATGCATTTATTTCGACATTTTTTTTTGTAATCCATTTATTTATTCCCAGAGTTGCAATGATCGAGTTCGATCGCGATTTTGAGAATTATTCTTTAGAAAGCATTTTCTCAAAAAAACTGACTCATTTTTAAAACTTCAGTAAATTACACCATAACTTCGTCAGTACAAACAATTTTTAGGACAAGACCATCTTTTCAGGATTGTTTTATTTATTCCATTAACTAATATTTACAAACATATGTAATAAATGGAAATCAATGAAACAAAGGAAAATGTTTCAATTGAAAATAATTAGTTTGTACATAAGAGGTTTTCCACATATACAATTTTACACAAAATCCCACACGTTGCAAGTACGTGACATGTGTGAATATAAAATTAATATTAACAGCATTATTTCTGTTTTTATGATGTATACTGGACATTTCTCACTTTAGGAAGTGCCAAACTTTTAAGAACTTAACAAATCGTGTCCTATTTAATACAGTAACAAGTTGATAATGGTGACCACCCAAAAAATTGCTAAATTAAGTCACGATATAAGTGACTGTTATACAGAGAATTTTTATAAATGAAAACATACATATATGCACTGTAATCAATTTATGAAAAGTGGTCACTATACAGAGGTGGTCACTATAGCAGGTTTTTATTTTGCACATTACTGTATGTAATGCATTGTGTACAGGTGGTTTACTATACATGTATACAAACAATGGTCACTGGTTTATTTAAATTAACCAAATAACCAGATCTAAGGACATTATAACAGTCCAAATTTTGAAAAAATCTGTCAATTTAAGTTGTTTATTTACCATATCTTCAAAGCTCCTTGATCGTACCTGTTTCACTTTACACATAAATTCATTAAAAAAAATCCACAATGTAATTTCTCAGCATTTGTGTTCAAATTGTAAATTCTAACTTTTGTCTTCTCAACTATCAACACCAGTCGTTGAATTGCATTGTCTTCCACCTATAGGTGACACACAGAGGGAGGAGGTATTATTTCTTCAACTTGTTATTGAGTAGTTTCAATTGCACCAATTTTTTTTTTCATCAATTTCGTTGTATTTTTTACCACCAAAAATTCCTCTGCACTCTGGTATCTCAACTGTAGCGTTCAAAAGACACGCATGACAAGCAGTGCACAGCAAAATGGATGACAGGCTACAACAGGCTACGAGAATATATCCCAGTAATATCAAAGCAGTGCCATAGACACGCAAATTAATTAGCGACATAAAAACGCTTAAATATGGGTCGCCATGCGGTAACAGCTTCCATGACGTTGAACTTAAAGCAGTGGAACATCCCCACGTAATACGAGTGTACAAAAGTTGATCCATCTTGCCGGCAGATTGCACAAAGTGGATTCCACACCACCTATTCGCATCTTCTTCTTCTTCTTCTTCGCATTATTCAGAGAAATTAAGGAGATTTAGGACCTATTAATAATCCAGCAGCTATGCGGGTAAGACAAATAAGCCCACCGTACTGGTGATTTATTTCCTACATTAGATGAATGCTTCTCCTTTTGGGAGATGGTCTTGTGTGTTACCCAAATGGCTTGTACAGTCATTAATTTTTCAAACACGATGGCTGACCTAATCTAATTAATGACTGTTAATTGCGCTTAAGACGTTATTAAGACGCGTAATTATCTTTCAGCCTTGTAGTCCCATTAGCACGAGTTTTAATTTAATAACAAGAGCTTGCCTATTCGAAATGATTGTAATGGCTAGTGGATGAAATTGGTCAATGGTTATTCAATGTAAGGTATTATATATGGATTGTGGAGTTTTTGTTTAGTATTTTGAATTTAGTATAGTAAAACCTGATAAAGTGACCCCCTCTCTATAATGACTACAGCTGCATAGTGACCGATTTTCATAAATTGGTTTTAGTGCATACATGTATGTTTTCCTTCATAATATTCTCTGTATAGTGACCACCTGTCGGCCAATTTTTGGGTGGTCATCTTTAGCAAGTTTTACGGTAGTTAAATCAGAAGTTTAAAATGTATTTTCTCAAACGTTCCAAACGACTATTTTATGTTTACGATTTTTGGGAAATTGATTTTTATTTGTTAATGCTGTATTTCTTTTCCAAAGTACATGTAGTTGCATTTTCATTTTTGGAATTCAATTAGAATGCACATAAAAATCAAAGTTAAAATTATTTTTTTCGTCAAATTTTAAAGTTTTGTTGAATTTGTCCAGTCACAAAAATATGTATTCATTTTTTAAAAGAATTAAAAAAAAGGTAATATACCTTTTAATTGAGAATAGGTGAGGCTAAACCAGACTAAGTAATGGAAAAGAAAGTTTCCATACGTATACTTAAATAAGTTATGCATAAAAAAAACTGCCTTTACATTTGAGAAATGTGTTGATCGAATTGGTAATTTCTGAGAAATTTATTGAATTGATATTTTTTGAGAACTTTGTTGAATTGGTAATTTTGGAAAAAATTGTTGAATTTTTTTTTTTTTTTTTTGAGAAAGAATTGCATAATAATTACAGATTATTTTACTTATGTTGAAGTAGATTTTTAATCAGATCAGTATATAAATTTGTTGATTTTTTAAATTTTAATTTCAGGTTTTACTCTGGGCTGTGCTTGGACTATCCGCAATACTATTCGTCCATGGCGCATCAACCCACAAAGCCATTAAAACCACCGCATCTTTGACCGTCAGCAACTCTTCCACCACATTGCCTGCATCCAGCACCACAGTGGACATCAGTTTAGAGCCACCAAGGCCCAGTAAACCATCCGTGGTAACATCCGCGAAGACACTCCGTGTTCAGCGAAGCACCAAGCAACATGGACAGACAGTGTCTTTACCAATGCGCTCGCGAGAAACCCAGCTTGCAACAGCATCTGCTTCAGCACCAACGACCACTACAGTCAGACCTATCAGAAAGCACAGAAGACGTCACGGCAAGAGAAAAACCAGAATCAACAGACATCACCCAGCAACCAAAACACCCAATTCAGACTACAATCTGACATCATCAGCCTCTGATTCAGCCACCACCAAGACAGCTGCTAAGCCTCTCACTGCTCAAGAAGCAAGCCAGGCTTCCAAAACATCAGCCCTCAAGACTCCTACAGCAGACCAGGTCAATCCAGAAGACGTTGCTCCTTACAACGAATCTCCAGAAACGGAAAAACCTGAATATTACACTTATTCTCTGAAATCCAGCTACAATGCCAGACTTGGAGAGCCAGGACCAGAATTCGCATCCAGTGAGAATTATGCCAGACGTCCTGTAGAGGATTACGAAGAAGCCGAGAGTAATGACGATGTCAAAACTGATGGCCGTCACGTGGGCAAGGCCGATTCCCCAAGGGCCGAACCCAAAAAACAGTGCAAAATGATGTTGAAGCCCATGCCCGAATACATCCACTATGCTGGACAAACTGAAAAATCCAGCAACTATGGCTCTGGTCCCATGATGACCTGCTACGTGTGTGGCACTAAAGATGACCCTTATTCCGATGGAGGATTCAGTGAAGAATGCAGCTACAGTCCATCCAAGCAATACAACATCCTAGCCAACTTTGTTACAGACAGGCCCAGCAGACAGTCCCAGCAGGCAGACCATCCCTACGTTGGCAGTTCCACCAACGACAAGCTGTACGCTGGCAAGGGTCAAACGCCCTATCTGGCTCAGGATTCAAACAAGGGTCACGTGAAGCCGACCTACGATCAGTACTACAACGATGGTTATAGGGATAGGGAGGAACACATACCTCAGGCTACGAGCCATTCTGGGGGCGGAGGTCGTGGGGATCATGGCGGTGGAGATCATGGAGGTCAAGGAGGAGGTGATTACGGGGGTGGAGCAGCCACAGAAAAGGAAACATGCAAGATTTCATACAGAGGCAAGATGAAGTGCAAGATCTGCGGTGACCCTAAATCAGATGCAGTATTTTCCGAGCAGTGTGACTATGAGAAGGATGACCCCAACCAGCAAAATACAAGGTCATACGACTACGGTACCAGGGGTGAGAAAAGCTACAAGAGTCCTGAAAATGGTAAAGGAGGAGGAGGTGGTTCTGGAGATGGGGGTTATGGAGGTGATGGAGGTCACGGGGGCGATGGGGGTTACGGGGGTGATGGAGGAGGTGGAGGATACGGTGGGGACGATTATGGCTACGGGAACGGGAACGGGAACGGAGGTTACGGGGGCTACCCCGACTATGGGGGCTATGGTTCCGGCACTGGGTATGGTCCTAGCTACGGTTCTGACCCCTACTATGGAGGCGACTATGGCGGCGGGTCTGATGGGGGTTATGGAGGAGACAAACACGATGGTGGCTATGGAGGAGACAAACATGATGGGGGCGACAAGCATGATGGGGGATCCCACGATGATGGCAAGGATAAGTCTGGGGGCTCCCACGGGGGTGACGATGGCAAGTACAGCGGCACAAGGCAATCTGAAGACTATGCCCCAGAACAGCCCCAAGCTTCCAACACCCACGAATCAGGGAAGAAGGAGAACGACAAGCAGATATGCAAAGTAGTTTACAAGGATTTTGCTTCAGTCTACGATTCCAAGTCGTCCAAGGATAAGTCCAAGCCCAAGATGAAATGCACGGTGTGTAGCAGAAGCGACGGTTATGGAGGGGTTACCGAAGAATGCACTTATAACGGCGGGGGTGAATCGGCCGCTCATGGGAATTTCCCCAACTCCAAAGATTTGTCCTCCTATTTTGGACCACCCCAGCTGGAGAGATTTTATTCGCCTATTTACGATGAAAATCGGGATTCCTACTACTAAGGAATATAACAGGTTGAGACGGATGAAGAGAAAGTATATAAAATGTACATTATTATTACCCGATACGCCTACTACAGCTAAATTTCATGAACCATTTCTCCTACTACATGTTACTGATATTTCCTCTGGCCTCTCAAACTTTACACTGTGTAGGTTGCCCCTATTATAAAGGCAGTTTATCAACTGGATCCTAAAAATATCTATTTTTAAATGGAGAGATAAACGAAATATGAAAGTTTGTAAGCTGAAAATAGAGCAGAAAACTGTAAATAAGTACAAATTGAAAATAATCCGATTGGTTTTTTTTTTATTTGCAAAAATTAAAAATGATTAATATGCAAAATAAATACGGTTTACATTTATTTCTTTAGAATGCTTCTTATGCAATTTTCCAAAAAGTTGAGGTGTAATCGATCATGGTAGTATGAATGGAAACAGTTATTAAAAAGCACTGTTTTTAAACTAGCAATAAGTTTAAAAACCTTAAGAACAAAGGTTTTGAAAAATTCTTGAACTCCCATTTTTTGGAATTATTCAATTCACCATTCTGTGCCTGCAAATATAACCTATAGGCCTATGCAATCTTTGGCAATGGAAGTCTAATTAACGTAACTCCTATACTGGCTCTTAATATAAATTCTACTTCAACAAGAACAAATAAATCCGATATTCGTTTTAAAATAAAAAAAAATTTAAAATTCTTTTTAAAATCCTCTTGATTAAGAACAATAATTCATTCCCTTTAGCATTGATCTCATCCGATGACATTAAAAACAAGACTAATGAAATTTACCTGCATATGTTTCAAGAAATTTTCAAAAAATTTAGAAAAATTCAAACAATATTTTCGTCCTACCAAACTTCGAAGACATATCAATTTTTCATCACGACAACACATATTCGATCATTCAGCATTGCATATGAATTTTGGTAGGACTTACACCTAAATTGACATTTTTCTGTTAATTTTAAGAAATTAGCCACAATTTAAATGAATTTAGCACTGTGTACATTAAAAATTTGATTCATTGTGACGCGTACGTATGAAGTGATTTTGAGGATAATTCAATGTTGTTTATTTTTATGAGTGTTATTGTCAGACATCCGGTCACTCCTTTTTGCTGAGCTAATCGGCGATTTATAAAATGTACATTTATCAGATAAAACTGCATGTAATATAAGCATTTTAATAAGCTTATTCTCGATTATAATTTAAGTACATGCAATAATTGATTCTCACGTTGTAACCCTATTGTGCTAATTAGGTAATTCTGATAGAATAAAGTATTTTATTTTTCGAAGTCATTTTTTAGTTGCTAATTTATTTCGTGCACGTAAATTGATAATTATACTTGTACGTTATTTAATAATGTTAGTGTTTGTATAATTTAGCACATTTTTAATTGTTATTAAATTTGGTTATTATCAAATACAATGTAAAGCAATATATTACCCTGGCTACTTCTTTTTAAAAAACTCGAAATCATACAAATAGCTAATATCAAAATGTTATCTGCCAACAAAAGTGCCCAATGTGCATGAGTATTTTATCTTTAGTATACTCAAGAAAAAATACGCAGTTATATAGTTCGGAAAAATTGCTTGTTCGGAACATTGATAATATTTTGTTCCCGATTTTCTTTCTTTATTTTTCTACATATTTATAAAGATGATTTTATAGTAAACTGTTCATTTTGTTAATTGACTTGCAATTGATGTTGTTTTCGGCATTCGGTCACGTTGGCTACAATTGTACCTACGTAATAACTTTTTTAAATACACTTGATTTCATAATCAGTTGAATTCAATTCAATTTGGTACCCTGCACTAACCAAACAAAAGCCGTGTGATAAGGGTCCATAAATAGGTTGCATATCAGAATAAGCATTTTATTCTAATTTTTTTTTTAAATTTAATTTTGGAACCTGATAGGAACAAATGGAATGTACGAGGAGCTAGCATAAATCTTCTATTATTTATTTAAATTTTTTGTTTATCTAAATGTATATTCCATTTCATGGAAATATGTCCGTAAAGTTTACCAGTCTCTCTACAATTATAAACATTACAGACATATTTCCATTAATTGGAATATACATATACATAATCAAAAAAATTAAATAAATAAAAAATATTTATGTTATGTCCTCGTACATTCCATTTGTTTCTATCAGTTTCCAAAAATAAATAAAAAATAATTTAGAAAAAAAAGGCTTATTCTGGTATGCAACAATTATGCTCGTGAACGACCCGGTGTTTATTCGAGGCCGGGGTTAAATCTAGTATTTACGATATTTTATGTCAGCAGAATTTAATTCGTGAATCCATGTGACTTTATAGCTCCTGCATTTAGGCATCCAACACAACTTTTGCGTTTTCACATTATTATTATTAAAACGTTTCTAAAAAATGTTTAAATTATTTTCCCGCTTCTTCAAGTCACGTGCAACCATTCATGAAATTCAAACTAAAGACGGCGCTTGTGCTAACGGACCAACAGGCGATTCCAACAGCCATGTTGATAGGGAAACAAAAGTTCTGTAATCTGGCAGCACAGTTCATAGTGAACAAACAATGTCGGCTACATTGTGATAGCGTGGATTATCGGTTCTGTTTCGTTTGGTAAGTAAAATTTACGCATTTCTATCCTTGTATGAATGTTACGTTACGTACGCAATGAACATAAGCTACTAATGAAAAGTTGTCCAAGCTTAAATGACCAAAAATGGCCTTCTGTTTTCAAAATAAACTGGGGTTAGCGAACATGTGTGTATCGTGAATTCCATTCTCCCATTCGAGTTATGCTTGCTCTTGTGGAGTTATTGTTGTTGGAAATCATTAACCTGTGATGGCCCTAACTACCGACACGGTTAGCATAAATATATATTAGCACAAAAACGTCTTAGCATTTTCTTATAGTGCCATTGTTTTGACGGGATTCCATTCATTGCATTTAAACGACTGAAGAATCTTGAACCCCCTTGCCCTTTGACGCTCATTTCCCCAATAAGCTTGTTGCTCACGGCCAGACATAGGCGTGCCTCATAATTTGTTATTGAACTTTTTTTTTGTTTTGCAGTTAGCTATTTTTTCTTACCTGAAAGTATGAGATAGTTCGGTTACCTTTGCAAATAGTCAACTAAGTTCCATTCATAACTTTCTTGCCAAATATCTATGGTGCCTTTGGAGTGTGTGCCTGCATTGATAGTTTGTTTGTTTGCTTGCTTGCTTGTTTGTATGTTTAGTGGTGGATATTTTGGGACCTCAATAGCCATTTTGCAGGAATATGGTAAGGTTAGGTAGGACACAAATGAGATAGCTGCACAACAGGATGATTTTAGAGGCGAGGGAAAAAAATCACGAAGACAGCAATCAAGATAGTCGACCTGGTTTTTGAAGCCAGGTCTCCCTGATTGCCAGGCGGGAAACTTTAACTCTCCCACGCTTAAGTTCACTCAAAAGTACACCAAGTTGAGCCGTGCCGAGCTAGCATAATCAGTTGATCAGTACTTGCTATCCACTTATCAGACTAACCTTGCTTTTTTTCCCCTCCGCTTGCTATACACAAGTTTAAAATCTGTTTTTAGCTTTATTTCCGAGTACGCTTCATTTGCATGTGTAATTACATAACTACCTAGAGATATGCCTTTGTCGGACATAGTTGCTCCAAGTCAGATTGCATAACACGAGATGATTCATGGCGATGCAATTGATTGTTTTGTCTTCACTGACTGAAGCTCTAATAAAGCTTGGTGGCTTCCAAAACACGCCTCTTAAACATGGAAGCACTTTAAATTCCTTTTGGAACACATCGTTCAGGTTTTTGAAAACTAGCAATATTAATGACCTTTGTTAATCAGGTAGGCTACAATTTGGCATAGCCACCAAACATCCTTGACATTTATTAGTTAGAATACATGTAGGCCTAGTGAATCTGTTGTCATTAAATTCGAGTTATTAGGCGTTATAAAATGTTTATGCAAACAACACTTAACAGTTATTTATTTAGGGCAAGGGTTTTAACATGCCCTAGTTTTATATATGCCGCATTAGTATGCTTATGCAAAGTCAAGTTCCCGATAATTGTTTAACGTCATTCTTTTAATCGTTGTTCATGTTGATGATACAACGAAGAGCACTATATCCCCTTTTTTTGCCAGATTATCAGTGAGATTCTGGTTATTTATAAACTGACCTATAAATAATGTACACTTGTAAATAAGTTTTGGCAATCACTGCCTCTTGATTGTCTGTTTAGTGGCTTCCTTGTACATTTAACAATCACATTTTTTGGCATTACAAGGCAATATAAATACTTCTACAGTTTCATGTAAGTGAATAGTCTTCATAAATGACCAATTATCGTTAGGGCACCATGTTTGAATTTGTTCAGTTTGATTTAATGCTTATCGTAAATTCGTAACCTCATACCAGGGGATTATAAGGCATTAACTAGATGTATTGAAAGCAAGTGAACCTATTTTGGAGCTTTGCTGTGATTAGAGTAGGCTAGCTCTGAACAAAACGCCGTGGCTTACCAGATAACCTAACAGTTGAAGTGAAATTGATTGGACTTTCGCCGAAACATGGATACCATCGAACAAGTACATATATTGAAAATGACGATTTAACCAGCAGCAGCTGCGGTTTATATTTATCCCTGGACAATCGTTATAGCAATAACCGACCTTGGACACGCAGACCTTGCTGATGGAAATCACCGGAAAACGTTGGTGTCAGAAAATTAGGTGGAAAATTAAAATTCCTATTTAAATGAGGTAAAGGTTGGGACAGTGTGGGCAGCATAATCTGCCTGCAGTGCATTTTCTAGGTAACGAAAAATAATTAAATGTGATAAAAAGCCCACTATCACAATATAAATGGATATTGCAAATTCGTTCCTGTATATATAAGCTAATAGTTTCAGCTGGAAATTTAAAATTCCTATAATAAACTTAACTCTCCTTAAGTTTACGTTATCTGTGTGGGTAGCATAATCTGCCTCCAGCTCCAAAGTATAGGCTACTTAATACTTTGCATTTGCCAGATAACCATGCATAAATGGGAATAAAAACCATTATTATAACAAGCTTTTCATTAACTAGGCCTATTATTTTTTTTTATTTTTTACAAATTTGTTCCTGTATGCCTACATGTACGGTCTGGAATAGTCTACTAAAGTACATGTATATCTTATAATATTCTAAACCAATATATAGCGAAAACAGGTGCAAGCAATGTGGAATGTCTAGAATCGCATGTCAATGTATAACGTACGGAGAGGACTGTACTTTACTCCTCTGTCTAGTTTTTTAGCATCAAATGTAGGCATCGAAATATGCTCCCCTAGAAGCCTATGCTCATGGCGAGGCCTGCATTTGTGGCTGGGCAATATTAATAGGGGAGTAAAGTACAGTTCTGCCAACGCGCGTGGCAGTACTTTCACCCTTCCTTGTTTGTAGGCATCTCCAGAATGGAGAGGCATTTCAAATCCTTGGTATATCATAAGAATTTAAGATGAGGATCTACAGTGTAGATATTCTTTGGTCTTGTGTTATAAAATTATTTCATCATTTATATAACTTTCTGAAGCTGTTGAAGCCTGCAAAGAACCATTGTTTAGCATGCATGGAAGTGAAGACGATCGAGGACGTTGTCACTTGCATTTTTTTTATCTAAAATTCGATTCATCAGACCAAGTTGGTGTCAGGCTGGCACGAGTCCAAGAAACTAAAGGAAACATTTAACTGAAGACAAGTTTTTTTTTCTCATCATCTCATAATCTGTGATTGAATCCACACGATTTTGCTAGCATGGTTTTTCGCCTATGCCCAATTTACGAAAGCTGGCCAGAGTCACGCATTGTACGTGCATTGGTTGCCCCTATCCAATGCATTTAAGCTTAATGCTGTCTTCAACACTCGCGAATAACTGAACAATTTTGGCACTGTGTCAGACCAAGGCTGACTAATTTATTATACAGATTTCCGGTACAGTAGTCGTAGGCCTGTACGATAAATCCACCAAGTTTTTGCGTGCCACCAGAATACCAGTCGACACTCCAAAGTGCTGTCATTCTAAATTTCTAATCGTTCAAGCAAAAATGTGAGCTGGTGATGTGGTTTGTCCTAGGCCTAGAAAGATGATGCTTTGCATCCAAGGTTGAATCTTGGTCTTGGCGCAATTACACCACTGCTATGAATAGATGTCGTTGAAATACGTGAGAATTGCATAGGCCACCCATGATAGGTGTGGACAAACGTTTGGCCTATTCCCTATGAGCTTCCTATAATACCCTTTATTCGTGAAAAATCAAATTGCAATGATGATGGATGTTTCCACTATAATTTATTAACTGAAATAAACAAAGCTACTTCATACATGTACATTATTTGGTATTTAAAGTGATGCCTGATGAAAAGATATACACATAATATATGGTAGGCTACATTGAATGGTGCTATCTACGTTTCTTTCCATAATCGTAATATATACTGAAGTGTTGAAAGCCTTGAATTAGAAATCATATTTAGTCACACTTAATGATGCTAGTTAACCATAATCCATCTAAATTGACTGCTGGTTGTCCTTTTTTAAAACCTTTTATTTAACTTGACTTGTGCTTGTTTGTAGGCCTAATTGTCTGTGATGTTTCGACTCCTTTGATCTTTTTACTTTCAAAAGTCCTACAGACCTGGAATTTTATGTGCAGCTCAGTCTCAGCTGATAGTTCCCTTTCTGAACATTTAGTTCAGTTCGTTTACATTATTAAACCCACAAAATTCTTAATTTTTATCCAAAAAAATGCATTATTTTGTTACTGCGCTCTCAACCTTAGAGAGGTTACCGCTAGGGAGAGTTACCCCTTTTGTGGATTTTATTTTTTATATGAGTGTAACTATTTTTTGGTTAATGAACATGTATTGAAATTTAAAAATGGAAAAACGTTGCTCATACTGTTAGTGACAGTTTTGTTTGTTTGATTAATATTTCCTGATAGTTAGCTGCTAATCTTGGATTAGTTGGATTGAAGATAAGGCTTTTTGTTTGCTCAAAGTGAGGTTATTTTGTTTGTTACATACCTGAACAATGGGTTCTATTCCTGAAACATGCTGCTTTGCAACTGAGCTAGCCCCTTATTCTTATAGATTTTTAATGGGGGTTCCTGTGTAATGGTTTGGCACTTATTAGCCTTAGCTGCCTTTAAGAACCTAAACTTTAATTACCAACCAACCTAAATGATGCAAGGCAAAATGCGTGAACAGTTTTTTTTTTACAAATATTTCATTTTTGTACTTGTATATTATTATATTTAAAGTGCCATGTATAGTCGTACTTTCTGTAGGCTACATTACTGTAATGTATATGTGATGCGATTATTTACATTAAGACCAACATGATTAACACGTCATTTCAATAGCCTATTCATGTTGGGTGGACAATATAAATATCACTCTGTATTGACATGTGTTGAAGAAGACAAGCTTGTTACATGCTTGTCATTGGACTAGACAATAGGCCCCTCTGCAGTCTGGGAATGCCAGGTTTACAGGATTCCATTTGAATAAAGCTTAGACTGGACTTGTGTCTGTATCTGCGAGGAAGCCAAAAAAATGATTTATTCATATACATGTGTATAATAGAAAGCATTCGCACGAGGTTCAATTAGTGATTTTTTTCTTTCCTTGAATGTCATGAAAACAATTATGGCAGAGTGACATTGCTTTGGCTCGTATGGTAACAATGCTTTTGATAGCCATGCCATATTATGATTTACAAAAAAAAACCTCAGAATGTAGCAGGTGTCTTTTCAAGCAGTCCATTCCAGGCTTACGTGCAGCTTATTACGTGCTATTCAAATATTGATAGTGCTAATACTATTAATAGAGTACAAGGCTTGTGTAGCTGTGCCCCATATCTTCCAATGCGAGATAAGAAAAACCAATAAGCGTGCATTGGGTTTAGGCGTTGGAATCATAGTTGGCATGATATATTGCATCACCGCTATTCAACAATTGGTATGTGATGCAGCCTGCAAAGATCTAAGGCATTATTAATCCCAAGAAGGTTTCTGGTAAGATTCACCTTGTCTCGTACTCATAAACATTTCATGTATGAGCACACGATATACATTTGGCCTGTAGTGCTCTGCTCAAATGGCAAAATACACCGAACAAGTAAATAGTTCGGCATAAAATATTAAGTGCTCCCTCCGCAATAAATTTCGACTTAGGGAAAAATTGATTCTGGGAGCTTTATGATAAAAGCGAGGTTCCTAAAACTCGAAACAAAGATTCAAAAGTAGAAAAATGAAGCTTGGTTTCAGGATAAGGAAAAAGATTTGGGCATAAAATATGGCATGGAGTAACTTGTGTGCCAGCAATAAAAATTATGTTTTGATATCTGGCATTTGCATATGCAGGTCCTGGTGAACTAATGTTATTGTTGTAGCAAAATATGAAATCCACATTACTACCTGCCATTTATTCCAACTTCTTATCAGTAACTGGCAATATTTATAATGTTTCGAAACTTCTTTATTCTAAGATATTTCCAGCATTGCATTTTGCACTTTACAAGCAGTCTTTATCTGAAACGACCAAAGGCTGTCTTTTGTAATGCAAGATAACTGAATTTTGATAAAATAAAGGAAGTTTGTAGTGCAAAAATGTCAACGTGCAACTGTGGACATTATATTTGCGACAAGTGCAGCTTTAAAACCACCAGTAGGCCCTACTATTCTTTTTGCCATTTGGAAGCAAAACTATAATTCTTACCAGTAAAAAATGAAATCCACTAAATAATGCAGGCATGCAATATTGTTTGCACAACAAACCAGTTAAGGTTTACTCTGCATCATCCTTTATTAAGCATGGAGTGACAAAATAAATCCATTCTCAGAGTGGTGTAAGGAAACGTGAAAACATGACTGCACCCTTGTGTAATCAAGCACTCGGAAGTTAATATTAGTGTAAATGACAAACTTCCCGTTATTCCTATTTGTGTTACAATAAGATTTTTCATTTTTAACGGGAAAATCCCACAGGAAAATCCGAAGGTGCGGTAACGACTGTGATTAAACCCCTAGGCTGAATTCCTAAACGGCTAAATCCCCCCATATATACATGTATATATACACGGAATTTCGATGGTGTTTTGGTCTTTGGGGTTTAATCCAAGAGGTGAATAACATCAATATTGTTTACTCAAAATTTCAAAGCATTTAGCATACAATGTAATTTAATTACACATGTATCTCACATGTATCTTCACACAAGGACCCTTCTGAAATGAATAGCCTGTAATACGCATTCAGTACTTATAGGACCTACTGGCCATATATTGTTGTTTTGCAAATCTGTGATAATCAAAAACAAAATATAGCACCAAAATGAGCATTGCAACCGAATAAAAATTATTTTAATCGACGATTAAATTTAATAGGGAACTAGTGCAACTTAATTGTCATGCCTTTTTATAATGACCCCATTTGCTATGGATAGCCTACATGTAATAGAAGAAACGTCGTGTTTCTTTAGTAGCCCTTGATATAAATAATATCTATGCATCTTGGTCCTCTATTGAATCCGTAACCTTTTCGAAATACTAATCAAAATTTGTGACATTTCCAATAGGAGCACATAAAGGGGCTTTTAAGAACGCAGCAGCAAGACATGTGTTGGGGTTATGTGTGTCCATATCACAGAGTGGCTTGCTAATGAAACTGCAGGAAGGGTGCTTCATCCTTGAAAACGTGTCCAACTTTAATGGTCGCCCAGCCTTTGGAGGTGCCCAAGAGGGGAATAGGGTTTAGTGTAGGCTAATGCACATAGGCCCCTATGCGATGCAGTTGGGAACCACGGTTGTAGTTTGGTCGCAGAGCCATGTTTGCCACGCTCTCCTTCTATTGCTTCCTGATAGGCTCTTTCGTTTTCGTTACATGCATGAGAAGATCAAAATGTAATTCCTGCCTAATTCAGAATCAGCCAAGCAGCAAGACGCATCCAGGAGGGTGCCGAGAGAGATAAAGACGCAGAAGATGGTTTAAAAAATGAAATTCCTTCCAGTTTTTTAGAGAAGACAAGAACTTGCAAACGCCAGACGTGTCAGGTGCCATATGCACTTTTCGGCAGTGCCAAGGATTTTGCATTATCGAGTAATGATATGAGAAAAAAAAAATTAAATTTTTGTCAGTCTATTGCACACGCTGCATTGTACGCATGATTGGTCTTTTGTTACTAATTACCCAAATTTCTTGAAATTGAAATTGATTCAAAGTGAATAAACATCATAATCTTGTAGGCTTCGTTCGTGGCAGGCAAGTGCACGCTGTAATTTGTCTGCCTGATAAGTGCTACCTTGGACAACTATAGATATCTAGACATAATTGTAGAGGTCTAGACCAGGTCTTCGCGTAGAATTTTACACTGAAGAATTTCTAGATTGTCTGCGTGACGGTTGCCAAGTTCATTGCTTTGTTAACTTCTGGCATAATCCGATTTCAATCATCACGGAACTTGGTTATTTGTTACATATTTTGTTGTATAATTTGAAGGCTACATTATAGTTGTAATTTGTATACTTATATTCTTTACGCTACATGCTCTATAACATGGCCTATAGTATATAGGGCTCTGTATACTAGGTAAGTGACTAGCGGCCCAAGATTGCACCAAGGGACCGTCCATAAATTACGTCACGCGATTTTGGCAGATTTTCGACCACCCCATGTCACACTTGGTCACACA
>JAQGCC010001352.1:0-24462 GCA_034698905.1 Xestoiulus laeticollis | reverse complement strand
ATTGGGCAATCGGAAATTCCCGCCATCGGGAAACCAATCGAAACGCTGCATTTCAAGGCCATGCCATGCTCCATGCTCTACGCAGTTTTTACCCTTACCCTAGCTTAGGGCTGTTCCCAAACGTTCTAGAACAGTTGTTCCGTGGTTCAGAGTTGATATATGAGACAAAATGGTTGCATTGACAAACAGTGCAAATGTCTTTCAATAATTAATTCTGTTATATTCTCCCATGATTCTGTATACTGACATTCACATCGAAATATATTTTCATTTTAACTTATAAATATACTGATTCGCAAAAATACATATGATAATATTTTTCAATTGTTAATTCCAGTATAATTACTTATAATAGAGTTCCCCCTTTTAAACGAAATAATAAATTTGCAACAAAGTTAGTACAGTTTACTCCGTAAATCAGGTGAATCTCTAAATTGTAATGGGATTTTCTGAGGACGAGTCAGGATGGTTTAAATTCATGCTATATGAGATTCGAAATTGAATCTCCGAGCATTCTTGTTATTCTTGCATGCAATTGATTATTATGGAGTAACCGTTATAAGAAATAGAGAAGAATCTGTTGGACTATTAACTTTAGTTTTTCCATAAATTTCCAAATCTCTCTTTCCAGATGCAAGGGTTTAATAACCAAATTGTTTTGAGAAACACTACCCTATAAGCTAACGGAAGTTGAATTTATCAAATATTTTAGATGTCCATTGAGTCGAAAATAAGCCCACGTGTAAAGTAAATTTTAGTTTTTAACCACCAATCATTTGGCATTTCTATGTTGACAGTAGTTATACTGATCATGTGGGTTGAACTGAATTGGTATGACATTTTCAAATTAGTTTCGTATTTACCCGCTAAGAAGACAAGTTTTGCAGAAACAGTTTATTTGAAATAGCCATATAACAATCCTTTTCTCACAGTTGTGTTATTTGAATTTGTGGGGTACCGCAAGAAAATGTTAAATGAAAACTTATGTACCTTGGGAAAACATGCCAGAATTTATTGATAGACATTTCTTAGTGTTTTTCCGAAAAAATTAACAAGAAAACTTAAAAGGCGTGTGCCTTGCAGATCTAGTGCAATTGCACTAGATGTGGCATCACTCAGGAATGCGTGGCACGACTTACACAATGTAGTTACACTAGGCCGATATTCACTGCGAGATGAATGAACAAATAGAAAAAGAAAATACAAGCTGCTGCTATTTGGGATAGTGATCTTATCCACAGTTTGATCATCCCACCTACAAACAGAAAACTCGAATATTTTTAAAACCGGCCACGTACAATGTACATGCAGCACCGAACCAAACTTGGGAATTTATTATCTGCTCGAGATTGCAGTTACCTACATTTTCAGATGTGAACAGATATGGCGGCCCACAAGCCACTGAACAGAGGTCAAAATGCTTGATTCCTACACGGGTTTAACAAAGGTGTTATCATGAGATAGACGATCATATATGTGTGGATTTTCCAAGAGAACTTTGCAAGAAGCCAAATTGCAAATTACATAAAAATTTTGAGAACCTCCAAATATAATACGTAAAAATTTTGAGACATTTTATGTTTACTGAGCAAGTCTGATATCATTTATAATTAACGATAACTCCGACCACCCATGGGTTAATACATTTTTATTCGTTAGCAAAGGCCCTATTGCTTTCCTTTTACGACACAGGTCCCCCAATTTCATAATACCAACACTCAGGTAGGCAAAGGGGAGGGCATTGACCTTTCGACCTCGAATCCATGTTTGCGCACCTGTACAACTCCTGATGACCTCACTGCAGTTATGCACTTAGTGCACTTGCACACTATCCTCGCTAGACATTTGTTTCTCCAACTTCATCGAATTTAGTTGAGATAATCACAAAGTAACTAATTTGATAAGCAATGACGACAACTTTTGTCAAACTTACAAACAAACATAATATGATGAATTCTTTTAAGGGAAATGTTTTAGACAATAGCTTTCTGTAAATCCATTAGTTTGTTAGAGGAGTCTCTTCCGTGTTTTCACCACCACATGCAAGACAGAATTAACTTCAAAACAGAATTACAAATATATTGATGCTATATAGCCTAGTATTAAAGACGTTGTGTTCTACATGCATCATACATAGGAATTTCAATATTTGGAGAACATTCTGCAATATGATGGAAAAGAGTTTCATACCAGGAATTTGCAACAATTGTCAGAAATTGGGGGAAAAGTGAAATTTCGGCTTGCTCAATAAATGTACCACATTTTTGCCATATATAGGAATCACAAACAATTTCGTTATATCTGATACAACGAATGTCGGATATAGAGAAAGCATTCTGTCGATTCTCCTCGGGGCTATGAATTTTGCGAGTCAACGTACCTAAGTGGTGAAGTGCATCTCGTAATTTACCCTTTTTTTAGACGGGCCTACATTGCATATACATTTATAGATATAAACCAATTTATGCCAACCGCGAAACATAATGAATAACTAACCAAAAAGCAAACAGGAAGACGTATACGGTAGCGAAATTCCTAAAAAAAAGATAAAAACATGCAACAGACGAAAAGTGAAATAAAAAAAATGTATAAAAAATAAAGGATGAAACGAGTTTGCTTATTTTCAAACAATTGCTTATCCATTGCATTGACTTCTGTCTCTTCACTTTCTTAATTCAGGTTTTTGGCCAATAACGTCTGCAGGGGTAAAAAATGTAATAAAAACGAGTGGAATGGATGGTCGGGTGCTAATTGTGAAAAATCAAATGCAGATCTTTTATGGGATCGAATGTAGGCACTTTCATTTTTTAATTTAAAACAGTCTACACAGCAATGCCACACCCTGTGTACTTGATCAAAATCTTTTTTTTGGGGGAAATTAACTAGTACTGCAGACGACCTTTGACTAGCATACTCAAGTCGGTTTTCTCTATTTGAATTTATTAGCCCACACACCATAAAGTAAATATAATTATAATAGTAAAGATTTTCAATAATATACTTATTTAAATGATAAATATATAATTATTTTGATAAAAGTAAAGGAAATCGATGGGAATAATTACAAATTTACTTTCTTTGCAAGTTCTGTTTTGATTAAATGTAATTTTTTCACCTATCAAATAAATGTATGTACATGTAACATAATTAAACAGGTAGATTCTGTCTATTCCTGTTAATTTCCATTTGAGCTTGTCATTTTTGGACGTAAACTAGTTTGTTGACATTGAAAATGGTAATAAATTTTAAATAATATACTTGTTTAAATGAAAAAAAAAAATACATTTACTTTGGATAAAAACACAGGAAATCGATGGGAATAATGGCAAATTTACTTTCATTGCAAGTTGTGTTTTGAATATTATTTTCACCTATCAAATAACATATAGGTATATTCTATCTACGGCTCCGTAATCCTGTTAATTTCCATTTGAGTTTGTCATTTTTGGACGTCAACTAGTTTGTTTGTTAATTTAGAACCGTTTGTCTGTTTTAGGACTGACCAGAGATGCCTTGTTGCGTGCATTCTGTTAAAAAAAAACCCTGAAACAACAGAGTATGAAAAGGACAAAAATAATGAGATCAAAAATGATTTCCGCCAAAAAATAGGGCAAAATGAGACAATACCGAAGGGGGTGACAATAGAAACATAACTCAATGGAAGGAACATTTTTAGCCCTAGTTAATCTGAAACGTCACGACTTGTACACCTAGCTGTTTGGACGAACGTATGATGTGCCTAAATACCACGAGTGAGATGCAAAATAGTAATCACTTCAAAACATAATTGTTGAAATATCGAGAGCAACCTCGATACAATTCATTTATGTAGGTGACAAACTCTTACACCACCAACGCAGAATGTTGTCCACACACAGGTGTCTCATCAGTTCAAAATATTTCCCCATATTTTTTTTTTTTTAAAAATACAGAAATAACTCAAAAATAAAACATTAAATGAAACCAAGTTCCATTTCAAGTGATCTCTTGAATTATTTCCATATATGTTGATTTTTCAATTTAAAAAAAATTAAGCATTGAATGAAAATGAATGAGTTTTAGACGGAATGCAGAAGAAGCTTTTTAAACACACGACATGTACACTGTAGTTCTGTATCAAAAGATTTAAGTGAGCAAAATGTGATTTTCTCCCACATTTATTTAAATCTTGTACCACATCAGGAATGTTGTTTCTGAACTAAATAAATTCACTTAGAAATGAAAAGGGGATATGCAAAGTAATTTATCTTGTGAAGATGGCAAAAAATATGCTTTGGAAGTTACACTGTATTTAAAATTTGGCTTATGGTATGTATTATTTATATCGGGGATATTTTCGAAATTTGCGCACTGAAGGTGTACAAGGTATCTTTTAGGTGCACCGGTGCAGGTACTGTATGTCTACATATGTAATTTATAAACACGTGCTGTTCACAAGATATTGATAGCTTCACCTGATAACATCGCTCAGACGTGCTGGTTTCTAATCACCCAATAATTATAAAAAATGACGCCCAGCTTTGTTGATTACTCGATTATCTTCTACATTGTTTCATAAATCAGGATGAAAACCAAAAAAAAAGGGGGGAGATGATAATCTGTGGGAGTCGACCGAGATGTCCGGCACAATAGTTCAGTTCAGTGAACCTTTTTAAGAAATAATCGGATTGAACATGATCCTTGTGATCTCGGCAATCCGAAACAACTATTTGTGTCGCCATCTTCACATTCTGCTAAGATACTCTGAGTGAAAGAAAGAAAAATAACCTAAACAGTAATTGGGCTTTGCAGACAATAGCGTTGCTCAGCACATTCAGATGTAGGGATAAGCGTTTCGATTTTTCCTTTTTCCGGGGTCATTTCATTGGTAGACACCTTTTTGTAAGCGGCCTGGAGCAAATTGGGGCAATGGTGAATTGTGTTACTATAATACGCCACATCCAACTGTTAAAAATGAGCAAACCAGGCAGCGTCTCTCCTGCCCCCACAACCTCCCCAAATCAATATAGCTTCAAAAATCAAGTGAAAATGATAAATTGGCGAAAATTGCCAACAATACAATAGAAATAAAAATTGAAAAAGTGTCCGTTGTGTTTATTTTCTCTGAAAATCTGGCTTTCGAGCTGGAAATGGGACTGCCTGCTCTCACGGTCCAATAATTCCAGTGATGCATTGCCATTTCCAGGAAGGAATCAAATCAACGGAACCCAGTGTGTACACATCTCCCGAAAGATCCCGAGTCGTTGTTTCCCACATTTGCATAAAAACGTGAATGCTTGATATAGTGATTCGATTAAAGTGTCAAATAGTGAAGATTTGCCCATTTCGTAAATCAGTTTCCGAATTTATTTCCTACAGAGTAGGATAACCCGTGTACTCTTACCGCTGTTATTTCCGATGTCTGACAATGATCAACCCGTTTATTCGTTGAGCATCTGTACGTCTTATACAGTGTTTGTTTGTTTATTTGTATTTCGGTTTGCTGATTTTTGACGTTGGCCTATTTCTGCAACCCGAGAGCTAAACACCAACGCCAGGGAATTTGGGAAATTGTCTCCTTCACCTTCCAGGACATTTTGCCTACATTTGGGACTTCCACCCCCTCTCGAGGGGTCTTTAACGTGCAGAGAGCAAGGGGATCTACATGGAACCTCTGTTTGAAATCTCATTTGAAAGGGCCGCGACTTTGAAAATTTCGCCCTTTCGAAAAATTCCAGGGGTTCGAGAGTCAAGCGCGTAACCCACTAGACCATCTGCATCGACCTTGTACAGTGTATGTGTACTAGGTTTTACGGCTAAAGTATTTAATAACATATCGGAAGAATATGCGGTGATGAAGGTAAATTTGGTTTTGAACGAGCACACATATATTGTTATTGTGTTGTGGAAAGTTTTCATAATAAAACATTCATCGAGTACTCGAAATTTATATCAGACTCAAGTATAACTGTAACACCCGGACGTTGGAAACTCACAAACTCCAATTGTGATAATCGTCAAATAATACATGCAAGTAATAAAAAAATGCATGGTGTCCTACCTGTAGAAGGTCTTTCGACGTGACGACGGTTGGCTTGGGGGGAGTAGATGGAAGAGATTGCAGTTTTTTGCGAGACCGCGGCGGAGGTAGACTGGATTGTTGAGGAGGTGGCTGCAGTGGAAGTATTTGTGGCAGCGCACATTTGGTACGAGGCCGATGGGCCTGCCCCATACGAGGAATTAGCCTTAGGTTGCTGCTGATGACTCCCTCTGGCGGTAGGTCGTTGTGAATACTCCATCGGCGGTCGCCTGGCATTGGATTGCCATTCCTCATCTTTTGGCTCTGTCCCATAGAGAGGGGGTCGTCGTGTTTGTTGCTGCCGCTCCTCCCCTCCTGAGAGCCTTCCCCGCCGCTGCTGTGGCGGCGTTGCGCCCACATTTCGCGCCGCACTTCGGCGTCCCGGAGATCCCGTGCCACGTCCCGGTTGGACGAACGGCGGAGCGGTCGGCGAGCTTGCCACTGGAAGTCTCTGGAACGAAGGCGAAATTGGGTCTCAAGTGCGCCACAAAGGAAAACTGCTCTCTGCTACTGCACAGACACGGATTTTCCACGGGACGATAATCGGTGGTCGCCTCACGAGCACGACCCCGGCTTTTCTAAGGCACGTTCGAACACACACCGAACGGAGGACACACATAACCGACGAAAGGTTTACCTGCTGCCATAATGACATCCATTGGCCAAATCTACGCCGCTGTCCTCGCTGGGGGTCTGAATGTCATCCCCGTATCCATCGTCAGTCCCCCAGTACAGGCCCTGGGTGCTGGCTGATAATGTCCGGCGGGGACTATCGTAGATCGATGAGGATTTTCGTCTAGAATCGGGCCCCGATGAAAACTGTGTTTAAAAAAGTTGGAAGTTGTGAGCTTAATACAAGCTTTATTAATTGACAATTTGCACTGCGAAATGCAATTTCTACTCTAAGCAACCATGCAACCATGGCGAACAAAAACAACGCTAGAATCTTTTCAATCAAGGATCAGAAATTTGGGGGAAAAAATGAGCACAAAAAAATTGTGCAGTAAAATTTCGTTTTTAAACAAAATGTCAAAAATATATCAGAATCAACAATATTCCAAACAAACTATATTAATTTTATTAAGGAGAATATTTGCTGAAAATCTTTTCCCTAAGGAGTATTTGAATAGAATTGTCTGCATTTATGATTGCATATTGCTGATTGATGAGAATAAATAAAAACCAACCGAATGTCGGGTCTGTCCCTTTTCTTCCCTGTAATTGTGATGGCAAACAATCTTTCCCATGTTTTTATCCTGCGTAAGAAGGGAGACAAATTAAGACCACCATGAAAAATTAATCTTCCTGATGCAGATAATTCCAACCTTTAAATGAAATATTTATTACCAGAGGCGTGTATCTATAGCAATCTGCAGAGCTTCTTCTAGCCTTATCCGCCTTATGGTCCGCTACTAGATGTTCGAGCGATGAGCCTAGTTTCTGGCAAGCCTAAAGTAGCGAAAAGTCAATTTAATTCCCGATACTAGGAACCATAGTCCAAGAGTTATGAAGAACGATGGTTACCTTCTTGATTTCCAATTCCCGGCTGTAGATTAAATCATCATACTTTACCTGGTCGGCTGGAGGAATGAGCTCTCTAATTTCTGACAGGAGTGAGAACTAAACGGGAAAATGTATTCATTGGTAGGTGTTTGTGTGGCTAGTTTTAGCAGGAAAGGCTTGAAAATCACCTTATCAGTAGTGTTCAGGATTTCTAGCAAGACTGCGACGAAGGCGTCCAGAGTCATCTGTCCTTTCTCGTACTCCGTGCGGTAATAGTTCAGAGTCGCCTCATCTTGGCGGGATAGTACCAGCTTGGCTTTTTCGTTGAACATTTTCAAGGATTCTGGATCAGTCATCACATAGCAAGTACTCTGCATCTCGTCGTCTGTACTGATACACGACTGCCTGCAAAATCATAGTCGATAGCAGTGTTTAAAAAGCTTCTCCAAGTCAGAGCAGTAAATGAGGAATTTGAACCGCTAGTTCATAATTAAGCACTACACAGACTTGCACCAAGAAGTGCATACAAATTACTAGAGACCTTAAAGTGTTGTCATTTTAGTCTTGTTATCTAACAAAAGTATTAAGTAAACATTTTTATAACATATAAGCTATGCAATATAACACTGGACCACTTCTAATGCATCAAAAAGTTAACGTACACGTCTTCTTCAGCTCCTGGGACACCCCAGTGCATTTCATCATACATGGTGCACGAGAATGGAATTTTTCCCACGTCCAACACTTTCATGACGATGTGCTTGGAATGCTTTAAGATGCGGACCGCTTCATCGTGAGTAATGTCCTCAAAGCTAGAGTCGTTCACATCGAGAATCTGATCGCCAATCTAAAAATGCAAAGTATTAATTTCATTTCTTGTTTGTGCAATATATCTGCAGGTGTTATAGATTTTTATTAAGAAGTTTATGAAAAAAAATTGCTTTACCTGTAAATTCGCTCTGTCTGCTGCTGAATCTGGATCCACTCCAGTTATGTAGATTCCCAAGCCATACTCCGTGCCACCCCTTATCATTAGTCCCAAACTTTCCCCTTCTTCGAGGCTCAACATCACCTAAACAGCACAGAAATTCTATTATATACAGGTCATAATCCTTAAGGGGAAGATTTTTTATATGATAACTTAAGGGGGATACCTTTTTTACTTTACTGCTTTGTCCGATGCTGTAAAGCGACCAAGAGGAAGAGCTGCGATGAAACTGGGGTTCATATTCATCCGGGGGAGAAACCCGGCGCCCATTCCTGTCTACCCAGGTGTACGTCTGGTGCAGAATGCATGTGCTTGGGATGCGCCCCACGGCGCATAAGGTCATACGGAGATTACTGAACGACTTTAACAACTGCGTAAAAATTAAAAAAGCAGTAATTAGTTAGTTTTCAATAAGAAACAAGAAATACTACTTTGGTCATTCACACTTTTCTATCTTAAAAAAACATCTATCTTGGAAACAACGAAAATTAATCAAATATATCTTGGTTACTCCGAATGAGCGGGAGAAACCGATTATTCCCTCGTAAACATTTAAATCTCGGGGTCCTTTCCTAACTAACAATTTTATTAAACAATCAGAAAAGTTATTGTTTTTAAAGAAATTTGCATATTAAAAAAACTGGAGGGACAAATCTACACTTGACGTCTGGCTCCGGCAATGTTTGGTAACGGGCCTTATTCGTTGTTGCAGCTGGGACGCCCTAAGGCAATTGCATAATTAGTAATCCGGCACTGCATTTGAACCATGCGATCACGACAAGAGCAGCAAAATGAAGTCTTGCATCACTGGCTCATTAAGAAGTCCTGACATTTAAATCATGCTGACCCATGACAATTCATCTAAACTTTAAAACTTCAATTTTACCAAACAACTAAACACGGAAATCGATGACAACCTTTAGATCGCAATCCAATTAGCCGGAACCAGACTACAAATACACTCCTAGTCTCCTACCTGGGGGAGACATTCGGCACTTCTGCGGCTTTGCAAATTACTTGGTATGGTGGTACACGCTTTACGAAACCAATGACAACCGGTAATTAGCAATCTCATTAACCAAACAGACCTGTCCACGCAAATCCATCAGAGGAAACTGGAATTTACGTCATCTGACACCAGAAAAATATCATTTAGCAACGCTCTATTAGCGCCCCTTTAACTGACCTATCACCATGGTGACACCACAACAAGAGAGTTTACACGAAAATTAGACGTAAACATACATATTTAATAAATCTATTACAATGGCCCAATTTCGAGTAAATTTGACCAAACCATAAGTCCAATAATATGAAAAAAAACGTGACCTTAATTGTTTTCAATAGCCCTATAATATTTAGCATGCCAGCTCTCACCCTTATTGCTTCCTGATGAGTGATGGAATCGAAGGGTTTCCCATTGACAGATTTGATTTCGTCTCCAGCTTTAACTCCAGCCTTTTCGGCACTGCTGCCCTCCTCCACCTTGGATATGTAAATGCCCAAACCTAGTTCACGACCTCCTCGGATGCTGAACCCTAGGCCGTGTTGCTGAGAGGGCCTCTTCAGCACCACGGTTCGCACTGGCTCTTGAGAAAATCCGAAATGCTGCTGCAAATCCCCTCCGTCCATTTGCGTCTTCCTCGTCGGACTCGAATCCGTGCTGCGATAGCCGGAGTACATCCTCCTCGAATTTCTCATGATATGTGCTCGCTTGACTGTCGCAGTGATATGTGCGAGGAAGCGCAACCAGCATTGCAGTTGAAAAGACACACACCGAACGAGAATTTCGGATCTTCTCAAGTCACCGTCGCCATTTTGATGGATTGAGGGTCGAAGACCGAAAAAGCCACCAAGCCGGGGCAATGGAATGGATTACCTGGAACGACAGACTGCGTGGCGCCATCTTCTGCTAGTGTGGGAAAACAGCACGGTTGAAAGTTCGGCGCAGTGTAACGCATTTACATGATTGGTCTACGACCAGCTTGAGTCATTCGGCATATTAGAACAACATATTCCAATTGGATCAGGGGATTATGTGTGGATTATATGGATCAATGTTTGTTTTTTTCTGGATGAGGGGTAAAAAAATATAATATACATGTATATTATAAATGCTAAATGCTTTTATTTACCCCACAACTGCACTGCAGAGCCTAACAGTTAAGTGTCTACAAAATTACATGTAGGCCTAATGTACATTAATTTGCATAACCTAATTATACATGTATATATATATAGGCAAATAGACTTACAGTAATTGTTATAAAGAAATTAATAGTTGTGCAGGAAAGTTATTGGTGACAGTGGGTTAATCTTACTGTCTGATGTCTAGAAAAACGATACGAACTAATGAAAACCTGTCAAATTATTTAAAAACTGTATAAATTGGACACTAAACCCACTATACATGTAAAGTTTAATATAAGGACAAATTCAGCTCAATATCAAATAAATTTTCGCAGGAAACTTTAAAATTGCACTTTCTAGATGACCCTGGAATGTCAAAGATCATGCCAAAACTACATCCTGGCCAATTAAAATCTGAATTAATATAAATTTCATTAAAATTGTTCGAATTTGTATAGAATCTGGCGGGGCTGTTCATAAACGATGTCAGACATCCAAAATTCGAGAATATAAGCCAGGCTTTCATAATTTAACGTCCCAGAGTAATATTTAAGACCAATTTAAACATTATTTTATTATCAAATTTATTTCTAAAATAATAAAATCGATAAAATTAGCCGAAATTAATTTTATGGAAGTACGTTTATGAGCGATCCTCGTTTCCGCCCCCCCATCTGGTGTTCCATTTTTTGAGGAACGTATTAACCGCCATTTTAGTTTTTTTATAGCCAACCAATCAGTGTCGCGTTCCATTTTCAGCACGCCAATCAGAAACGAGGATTTCTTGGGTATATAAGGTTTCCCCCACCCTTTTTTCGCCATTTTCGTCTGGATTTCCGGTGCTTAATGACTATATCGCTTCAACTGAAATTTTCAAGGTAAGAATTGTTATTTAATTTAATTTGGTATAATATTAATATTATCGGAGAGTTAGAAATTTTTGGTCTGCTATGCTAATATATTAGCAAATATTGTATTTATACTTTTCGAGAATTTAAAAAAATTCATTAAGCCACTGTTGCATGTACATGCATATTTTATTTAACGTTTATGCAATAACGGTACGAAATATAAACGGAAAATTATGTATTTAGATATTTCCACATTGTTATTTATTTTTAAATAAGAGGAATAATATTTTCTCGCAATGAGATTATCATCTCTTTTAACTAAGCCAACTTTATTAAAAACAAGCTCATGCATGTCTCCCCCGTAAAGCACAATACATGTACTAGCTGCTATCGATATTATCAAGAGAGCCCTATTGCCCTCCTAGTTTAGTGAATATTCTTGGCTTTAGTTTTCGTCATTTCCGGTGATTTCCCAGATTTTGATTCCGGACGAATTCCAATTTCTGTTTCGGGTACGTGTATACATCAGACAAGTGAAGGATACAAACAGAAGATGAAATTATCTACATGTACTGGAATTATAAAAAGATAAGCTATTAATTGCTACATTAAGCATTAAAGAATTCTCAATGCTTCATTGGGTAATTATTATAGGTCCGGAGGGGAATTATTTCAGTACCTTGGGGATATTATTATAGTATCGTAGGGAAATTTTAGGCGACTAGGACATATTTTATAAGATGCAGCAATAAATAAATGAAATTTAGAAAAATAATAAGAAAGGCATCGAATTTTAATTGCATTTAACTTTCTCCAAAAAGTCGTTGACAGATTTGTAAATGTCATAAACTGATTGCCTTGATAACAGCGATGACCAAAGCAGAATTTATCAAGCCAAAAAGTTTTGCACTTACAAAAATGCATAAACAACACAAGAGAATATATTAAATTGATTACAATCTATAACTATTTTTAAACAAAGTTATGAAACTTTGATTAAATAAATTTCATTTATAATTTATACCCTGAATGGGGGACAGTGGTTAAGGAGCATTGTTTAACTTTAATTTAGCTTTTCGTTTGGACTAATTTCTAAACGATTTTTATGGAATTTTTCATTAGGTTTTATGGAAATAGTTTAGGATCTTTAAATATTATTATAAAACATTGGAAAATTTTAGGTGATTAGGGCATATTTTATAGGATGCAGCAATAAATAAATGAAATTTTAAAAATAATAAGAAATGTATCGCATTTTAATGTGTTGAATTACATGGACATCATAATTACATCAATTTATAATGAAATGCAGATATGTAACTTTCAAATGGTTTAGATATGAATGCAGAACAATATCAGTTTCTGATATATGCATTTTATTTATATAATAAATGATATATCCAGGCCACACAATTTGAATTGAACGAGAGGTATGTGCATACTGCTTTTGTTTTGTTTAGGTCTGTTTACTTGCCAATATTTGATAAGCAGTAAACATTTTGCCTTGTTGCTTTTGAAAAACCTTGAGACTTTGGAAGAATTGGCAAAGCATGAGCTTGTCTAAACATTTTATATTTAATTTAAATTTCAGAAGAGCAACATATGCTACTTTTCTTTTCCAGACTCAAATTCAGGTAGGCAAAAACGATTGGCAATTTTTTTGGGGGAATCGTGAAATAAGCTCCAAAAACAAAACAATTATCTCAGTGGAGTTGTTAAATCATTGCATGTCCAGCATTCATTCTTCTGATATTAGCTTGGATAAGAGGATGGATAACAGAGAACAGGATGGATAACAGGATGGGAAATAGCATTAAAACATACCTGTGATTACCTTATGTGCTATTTGCTTCCACTATGTATGGTTGCATCGACTAATCACATGTATGTTTCCTTGCTATTCTCCATCCTATTATCCATGTATTATCCATGCTTCAGCCTGTTTTCACCCTTAACTTTTTCTGATAGGATGCATGGGAGATACTCAATACTTTTGCATCTGTCTCGATCTCCCCCGTGCGGCTCAATACTTATGTTATTCAACCGATATGATCAAGTGTCCTATTGCCCTCCTGGTTAGTGACAATTTTTGGCTTTAGGTTTTGTCATTTCCCAGTACTCTTATTTAATGTTCTTATTCTTCTTTAGATAGATTCCAATTATTGTTTCGGGTACTTGTACTTCAGACAAGTAAAGGATAAATCTCAAAGACAAGTCGACTTTCAGAAAGTGAGTTATTTGGTTGAAGGCGTGAAGTGCTGATAATTTTCAAAGTTTTTTGCAGAATAACATTATTAAAAGCAATATAAAGTATTATTTATCGTTTCATATAGTCAGTAGTTTTACTATCAAGACTAGTGAATTTCTTCTACAAAGTTGTGGTCCTCATTGAAGCTGGTTGTCACGATGTTAAAGATGGGACAGCTACCCAGCCTGGTGAACCTTAATTGAACTTGAAATTAATGGGGACTGTATTATAGGTATGAAACTTTCATTTCTTGTTGATGGAATATCCATGTTTTAGGTTAAAGTTATATTTCCGATGTAGGTGAGAATTCCTTCACAAAGTACATGCTCTTGGAACTTCACAATTGACACCTTTACCACAGCTACAGGTCAGTCTAAACCCAAATTTGAGACAATTATTTAAATAGTGAGATGCTAATATTTTTTTCCCCAAAATCGTAAATATATATATATATATATATATAAATATTTTCACAATTTCACAATTTCACGCTTTTGAAATACTTGGCAGTCAACTGACACGTTTTAAATATTTTAATTAATTTTAAGGTTTCCTAATGTCATGATTAAAAAAGAACATCAAGAAGATACAAACAGAAGATCAATCAATCTACATGTACTGGAATTATAAAAAGATAAGTCATTGATTGCTCTATAAAATAGTATATAATGTACACTATAGCTTGAGGATTATTAGGCATTAAAGAATTATCACTGGTTCATTGGGCAATTATACTAGGCCCATTGGGGAATTATTTCAGTACCCTGGGGATATTATTAGAGAATCTAGGGAATTTCTAATAACACGTTCCACGAACAAATTTAAGCGACTAGGGCATATTTTATAGGATGCAGCAATAAAATAAATGAAATTTAGATAGATAATAAGAAATGCGTGCAATATTAATTGCTTTTAACTTTACCCAAAAAGTCGTTGGCAGATTTGTAGGTGTCATAAACTGATTGCCTTGATAACAGCGATGACCAGAAGCAGAATTTATCAAGCCAAAAAGTTTTGCGCTTACAAAAATGCATAAAAACATCAGAAAATATATTAAATTGATTAAAATTTCTAATTATAATTTAACAAAGTTATAAAAGTTTGATTAAATAAGTTTCATTTCTACCAATATACATGTAAGCTGTTTAGTGGGTTCAGCATTTGATGTGAAGTGGTGGTAGTTTAGCTTGAGCTTGTCGCCGGATAAGTATCTGAACGATTTTTAAACCCCCCTGGGTGAGTAATGGTAGGAGAATTTAGCTTTAGCTAATCGGTCGGACTAGTTTCTGAAAAAATTTTAAGCCCCGAATGCGTGGTGGGAGGAAAGTTTTGCTTTAGCTTGTTGTTCGGACGAGCTTATGAACGATTTTTATGGAAATAATTAAGGATCTTTGAAATATTATTATAGGGTTTTTCGAGAAATTTTATGGAAATATTTAAGGATCTTTGGAATATTATTATAGAATCGTAGGGAAATTATTATAGGGTTTTTCGAGAAATGCACCAGTAATTTTTGCGGTGATTAATTCTTGTTAAATTGAGTAGTTTTTCTTACGATATTGTTGCTTTAATTTTTTAGTATATAATGTGGATTTTGTCGCACTAAATAGGCGTTTAATTAACGCTAATGGTAAGAAGCATCTGCCAAGATAACTCACGTTTCGCTTCCTTCAATGCTCGCTTCGATTTTTAATGAATATGTATGACTTTTTTCTGCCTTGCATTTATTTGAATTTCGTACATTTCTGTGCAATTTTTTTAATAAAGTTTGGGGTATGGTGGCGTGTTTCTTAAGGGTATATGAAGGGAAATATTCTTCCTTGCATTAATTTAGTTGAATTTTGTACATTTCTATTCAATTTTTTTAATAAAGCTTGGGGTTTGGTGGTGTGTTTCTTAAGGGTATATGAAGGGAAATATTCTTCCTTGCATTTAGTTGAATTTCGCACATTTCTATGCTATTTTTTTAATAAATTTTGTGGTTTGGTGGTGTGTTTCTTAAGGGTATATGAAAGGAAATATTCTTCCTTGCATTTAGTTGAATTTCGTACATTTCTATGCTATTTTTTTTAATAAAGCTTGGGGTTTGGTGGTGTGTTTTTTAAAGGTATCTTAAGGGAATTACTTTATCACTAAAGATGAAGCGTTTCGCTACGGCTTTAGAATTTTATCAATAATTATAATAGCAGTTTTTTTTTTTTAATTTGCCAGAGATAGGCTCTGGAACTATCGACGTCGTATCAATTCCCGCAATCTTGCATTAGTTGTCCTCACGATTAATAATATCATTAGCGAATAGCTGTGACACGGTACAAATGTTGAAGCATCAGAGACTTCCTCGGATTCGAATTCCTGGAAGGTAGCATTTCTGATGTCCAATATAAACTATAAAATGCGATCTCCATATCGATATTTCGATAGGCTATTTTATGCACGTTACAATTAATTAACTACTTGATTGGTCAAGAAATTGTAATTTATCTCATAATCATTAATAGCAAACATGGCTAAGGATACCTAGTATAATACATTACATAAATCAGGCTTATATAGCTACTAGAAGTTAACTTGACTTTCCGTCAGGTGCAGTATCAAATCGATCATGTAGAGTGTTTTATTTTTAATTCATTTCAAAACATTGTTGTTATAATATATCAATTGTTATTTATTCATAATTATTGCTAAATAGTGCAGAGCCTTACATTTTAACAATAATGACATGACTGTTTGAGTTTCGGATATTTTTATAATTGTTCATTCCACACCTCAAAGAAAAAAAATTTTTTTGTTTGCGCCTACACGTAGGCTGCTTCGCTTGCCTCTGTTGAAACGTGGCATATAACCATCCAGCAGCTATCAATGTGTACATTCTTTCCATGCATAGAGGCAAACCGAATAGTATAAAATTTTCCTTTGGTGGCTATTAACAAACAAGTATACTTATTGGTTCGTCAAAATTCTTATTTATCTTCAATTTTAATGTGTTTGAATTTGAGCAACTCCGCCTGACGGCATTTTCTCATTAATTAGATTTATAGTTTCTAATCAAAAGTCAACAAAACGTCTATGTGAAAGGAACATTTTTAGAGTGAGCATATAATGACATCATAATAATTCTAAATGACCTACGCCCTACTTTACCAGTCCATTCCAGCCTGAACATTTGACAATGTGGACACAGCTAGTATGCGCACCTCGTTTTGTTTGGGACCTAAAGCGATAACAACAGCTCGCTAAACCACGAGGTGACATATCTAACATGCTGTGAGCACCTTAACAAAACGATCTGTCACTCCCACACTTATGCTGGGTTTACTTCTGCAGCTTGTGTCTGATGCGTTATAATTGATGTGGTTCAAGAAGGGCAAAGCAAACAAATTCACATATGTGAATTACGTATCGCTGCATGTTGCACATCGTGTTTTTGTAAAAATATATGTCTGGTTGCAAACATTCTTGTTCGTAAAAACACGTATATTTTTCGGTCAAAAATGCGTTTTTTCACGTTTTTTGTTGCAGTTGGCCATCATTTTCTTTTGATGCACACTGTAGATGCAAAAAATTTCAAAATTTAGAATGCAGATTGTAATGTGCTCAACACGTGCCCTAAAGGGTATGTCACATGTATTTGCAGCTTTTTTTGCATCACAACGCAAAAAGTCGCTGTAAACTCATGGTAATCTGTAATTGGACGGTCGCACACTGAATTCCTCGTTCAGCCACAAGCTGCAGTAGAAAGCGCGTCGAGGACGCTTGCTTCGAAGATGCCGCCATGAAGTTGCATACTGGCTTACTCATATACTATGATGTGGACATCCTAAATTTGCTAAAAATGTCCTTTCTATGTCATATATTGAAGTGTGTCAGTTTGATGATGGCACAAATAAGAATTAGACTGTTAAAACGAGTGATTTCCTATAGGGACCGGTTCTTAATTGTAACTTGACCATTTTTTTTTCACTGACCTTTCAGGCCAATTTTACATCAGACACAGTATAATGCCTAATCCACATGTATTAATACAACATTTCATGAAACTTGTTTCATGGCAACACTATTGCACATGAAATATCTCAACACCTAGCTATTGCAAAAATGTTTCTTGATAAAAGCTAGTTTTACATGTAGGTGCAGTCCAAATCTTTGCAGTACAATGCATGAGTTTGAAATGATGTCACGCCAAAACAGAGCTTTTTAGACCCCCGTCACGGACCTTCACAATTTTATAAACCCCCCTATTTAATTATGTCACAAACTCTTAACTCCCCTCCTCCCATGGCAAAGAAAAAAAAAACATTTAATAATTTTTAAAATTATAAATAAATCTAACAAGGTTATTAAAGCATGAATTTTTTATAATAATATATACTAAAGTATTTATATAAAATTAAAATTATACATTCATGCATCTCAAATTAACCAATTTTCATGCAGTTCAAGTCTCTTTCCAACAATCTCCCATACAATTTTTTGACTAAAAATTGTGACATAACGCCATGGTTGACTTTCCCCCCCTCCCCTGTCACAAAAAGCTGGACTCACCCCCCTCACAAGCGTGACATCATTTATGCATGGCCCCTAAAACCCCTTGGTGTTTTAAGTAGGCCTAAACGCCGCCTCCATGCAACAGCACTAATTAAATAGTTCATATATTAAATAGTTATTTTTGCATATATAAAACGTATTTAAAATTGTATTAGAAATGATACGAAACTATTGGGACACCCTGTATAAAGTGAAGTGCTAAGCAAAAGCGCCGCAATTTTCTCCACCAGAAGACTACATATAGTGAGATATCCGAAGAATGACACATGCGTCTTGCATGAACCATATTCCATTTCATTTTTTTCAAAAATGTGATGTTCTAGCTTGATCTCTGTTCGTCTTCAATTTTATTCATGAAGCGAAAAACGAATATTTCTCCAAACAGGAATACAAATTTGATGCTTTAATTGCCTACTACCTGCGGTGATGTCCCGTATAGGAGAAACGCTCGAGAATGGTTTGATTATGTTTTATTTAACTTTGACCCCATTCAATCTGCTCGTGTTTTGGCTGTGCGCGTGCCGTATTCTTTTCTTGTTTTTGTTCTGATTTAAATTATTTGTAAATATTGTAATTCGCTCAATTGTGCGTGGTTTGTATAGTAGAGTATTTCAATGGCTTTATCTATCTCATTATAGCTATATATGGAAGCTATAATGAAATGCTGACGCAAAGTTTGTTCAACTTCCAGGTAGTGGACTATTATGTACTCCAAGAACACTCATCGGTTTAAAAAAGCATCATACTATAAATTTCGTAAAACATCTCGTCAAATGATAATGGAATCCAGATCATCCAGCAACTCGTTCTCGACCAGCAAGCAGAAAGAAGCGTTCCTGCACTCGTGGTACCCTAACGGAGTTCCCATAGGTGACCGGGTGCCCGAAAGCATGTCTGTGATCCGTTTGATTCCCAGAAATTTCGAGAGCCTCAATACTGACAGTGACATATCCGAGCTTGCCGACTTTGAGCATGCGGATGCCATTGCGGCTAGCCAGAGTGGGGCAGCGGGCATCAGGGTACCGTCTGCTGATCACTCTTTAGCTCTTGACTGCTGTAAATCCATAAGTACGCGCGAAAACGTGGCCTTAGTTAGCACCAGCATGACCTGTAGCCAAGGGAATGACTTCGAGGTTATCACAGGCACAAGGCTTTCCTTAGACGTGGAGAGCTTGACCCTGAGCGACGGCAAATTGATGAACCAGAATGTTGGTACCTTGTGGCAGCAGTTGATGAAGGAGCGCAAAGATAGACATGAGTGCCTTTTCCTCCTAGAACAGCTGCAAGAGAACTATGACCTCCTCCTGCAGAAGTACGCCAAGGCGGAGAACATCATTGACGTCTTGCGAATCCAGCGAGAGATGGAAGATGAAGATGTTCGACCTTTGCCTCTGAATGGCTCACGAATGTCCAGAATTAAGTACACTGATAATGATAAGATTTTAAAACAGGGAGCGTCTAGATGTACGTACTTTGAGAGTTCACATACGTCATCTTGGAATCGTGAACATAGGAAACGAACAACAGAACGTCGGCAAAGTGCCAAAGGTTTGTTATTTGAAACAAAATCACGAAGTCATCTAGCATTTATAACTACAAGCACTTGGATAAGATTGACCGATTAGTGGGGCATCCTTAATTATGCAGTAGAAGAAATATCAGGTTCAGGATTTTAGAAATAGTATGGCATTCTTAATAAAAAACATTAGTTTGAACAGTATTCCTGTTCTAAAAAAACTTATTTTGGTAGTGTTCCCATTTGAGACGTACAACTCGATTAGTCTTGTATGCAAGGCTCTGTAGTTTTAAAATGCAGAAATATGTTCATTCGTGTGCTCCCTTATTAACCTCTAACTTGTTGTTTTGCAGAAGACGAGTCCGAGTATGCTGCTGCTCGTCTCTCTAGCACAAATAACAGTCCAAATACTAACCTCACCCACAAGCCAAGCATGATAAGCATTCAGTTGCGCGTTAACTGCCTCAAGGACCAGGTATATGTACTAAAAAACATTGGCGAAGTTAATATGAGAACACTAAAGCCTGGAAATATTTATGATTTTTTTCTTGCACGATGGAAGAATGATTCACTAATTATTGTACAGGTTTAAAAACCACAATATCCAATGTCCCTATTAAATCTTTAAATATCTCATTATCAGAATGTTATCCTTGAGATCCAAGAGAATTTAAGCATGCATTTGTACTGGTAATCTAGTTTTACACATGTCCTTCTCGTGCTGTTGTGCAAATTTGTATAAGGTGTCACTTACAAATCATTCTTTTAGATAAATTTCACCAAGATGGCATTGGAAGAGCAAAGCGAGTCCATGCCTCAAAGCAGAGATGTCGTTAGAGAGTTTAAGGCTAATCTCGAGTTGTTAAAGCAAGATTACTTGGCTCTCAGGACATTTGGAAATGATTGCAGTTTAGAAGCAAGCATTGTGCAGTTGCAGGCATCGCTTAAGGAATTGGAAAGCTTGTTCAGAGTAGAATCCAGCTTTTCGGAAGCCCGGAAAATTAAAGCACGGCTAACACCTGTTTCAAACGAATCTAGAAATAGGGGGAATCCATATGGCATGTTTGCTCAAAGTTCTCGTCAAGTCATGTGGCCGCCTCGGCAAACCCCTGACGATCTCTTAGCACGGCATGATTGTCACCAGCAGCCTGCAAGTAGCAGTTCTGGGAATAATGTCAAACAATCTCCAGAATTCAGATGCGACAAGCAATCCATTGTACCAGGAAGTGCCGTCAGCATTCCGCTGAGCAAAGACCAGTTGGCAAACTGGTCGGTTTCTTATTTTGGGAAGTTAGAGGCAAACATGTTCATCGATACATCAGTGCAACCAGCACAACGAAACATTACATGTATTAAAAACGAGCAAAACCCAAATTTTAGTCTACGTCGTTGCAGCGCCACGATCGATCGGCATCAAGTATCAACAACAAACCGTAGCAGTCACTGCAAGAGCAATAACCTTACTGAAGGCTCCCTCTGCATAGAGCAGAATGTGAAAGCCGTGTCTCCCGGATGCTCTATTTCAAAATGCTTAGATGGTTTCAATTGGACTGAAATTGCTCCTCCAACAAATGACAAACCTGCTCGAAATGCTGAAAAAACTGCAATGTCAGTTCTAGTTTACTATTTGGGAATATCAATTACTAGCTTTTTAAAAAAAAAATCGCATTGTATGATTGCTAAAACTTGTTTCATTTTCTGATAATTTGTCTTGCTAGGTGTTACCCAAGACGAAGGGGAGATCGGACTGGAAACGCCTACGTTCAACTGAAGGAATCGAAAATAAATTTACAGTCTAAGGAGGACAATGTATGTACTTAATTTTATTAAGAAATGATTCTTTAATTGACTGGACATTAATTAAACAGCTGAAGTTGTCGCATGCTGCCGAGGGTCACGAGTTGGACCACCTTGCTCATTCATTTACCAACATCATAATCATGCTAGCAGTGATATGGTAGCTTATCACCACTTGTTCTACATTTCGAACCCCATAGATTGCTCAATTGGAAAAAAATCCATTTGGTCGGATTTCAGCTGCTTTATTTCCAATCTATTAAAGAAATGCAATCGCAAAATTTGCTATTAACTTACGATAATGTTGCTTACTCATTTTCTCGTTATAGAAAGCAAAGTTAAAGGCATTATCCAAGTTGAAGTTAGCAGAAAAAAAAGCTCAAGATCTTCATAAAAAATCCTGTGAAATTCTAAGTCGCATTTATGCACCAAAGGATATGAAGCATCCTACTAACCTATACTATTAAAACGCTTCTAAGAAATATAAAATTAAAAGATCAACACGACCCAGTTTGACTATGGTAAGCTTGTTTTATTTTATTACTTGCTAATCTGGCAAAACGAAATACACTTAATTAGAAGAGGATTTAGATTCCTGTAGGTTTTGCGGATAGTATTCGGCGTAATTGTAGACCCGCTTTGGCACGTAAAATTCTAGGTATCCTGTTGATAAACAAATCAATTAATGAATGTCAAGTTTACATAAAAAAAATGCAAATTTTCTATTCGGAAACATTTTAACCTACCACAATCTTTTGCCTTTTCAATTGCAACTTGGATGGCAAAATTCATCCGCTGGCAAAGACCTAAAATATTCCAAATTTGTTTAGTGCAAACAGTTAGCATACAATTTACAGGGTTCGTACAGGTTCTTAAGTCTTTAATAAGGTGCTTACTTTTGATGAAATAAAAGGTCCTTATGTTTCGAAAATATTATAATAAAAATGGTCAGATAAAAGTTTATTTTAGATAATTTTTTGTGTGGTAGATTTTCGACTTTTTAAATATTGTTTATTAGGGAGGGGTGGGGTGTGTATGTGTTAGTTGTGTGATGCTACAAAACGGGACATCGGATAATAGGGAGATTTGGCAGCATAGCGTGCTACACATAATTTTGTACTGTGCATGTGTGATATATGCACAGTACGAACCATGTATTCAAAAGGTGAACCATACAGATATGGTGAACGATGAGCAGACGCTCCTATCGTCCACGATGCCGGTATGACATGGGCTGCGTTCCGTTTCACGCTTCAAGCACATTGATGTGCTGCTACGGCAGCAAAGTTCAGATTCACTATCCTTACTTTTGGGAAAATCTGTACAAACTCTCTATAGATTTAACGGTTGTTAAATTGCTTGCATACCAGTATCTTTAGGTCCATAAACTTCATCCGAGTATGGTGAAATGAACTGTTTCAGTAGTTTCACGTTCTAGGTAATTAAAAAAGTAATGTAGTTCAATTCTATAACATAAGGAGCTTGGTTGCAAGTAGTTGAAAACAATGGGTTATAACTTTTAAAACAAAGATTTTCAAAATTAGTTACTCTGTAATCAATAACCAGGTATTCATCTCTGCAAATTGGACATGGACTGCCAGTACTGATTATATCAAAGCTCTGAAAATTGTTAATAGAAAGATGTGAGATCAGCGCTGGTGGTCCAAGGAGAGTTTGCAAGACTGTTAAACTTACAGTGCAGGATCGCCGTGTTTTGCGAGGAGGGCAAGCATGTTTGTGGTTTCTCCTGTAAGGTTTCCAAACTGGTAAATCACCGTACGTTTCTATATATGCTATAAAAAACAGAAATGAAAAAGTTGCTACTCGTTATATCCACGTTCATGTATTGTTTTAATGGACTGGCTTTAATTTACCTTGGCTTTCCATATATCTCATACCAACTTCAAAAGGAATTTTGACTCTTCGATCTTTGCTTGGATCAATTATTTTCTGAGGTTTCTCGCTGTTTTCATCTCCTTGTTCTTCATCACCCTCTGGATGAAATCTGAGCAATGATACAGAGATGTTTCTCGCCGGATGATTGCATGGAACCTAATAACGACAACGTAAAGAGGTCCTTAATTTTTTTTTTGGCTGCTGTGATCGATCCCTCGACAATTGCACATTTTAAACATTTTGACTCCTAGTTAATTACTATGTAAGTTACATCTATATTTTTTTTTCAAATTCCTATAGCTAGTCTTATAAATTAATGTTCTCATTATTAATTTAGAATGAGTGAATCGTTTTTATTTTAACGGCGTTTAGTTAATTTTAATGTCAATTAATTATAGTTGGAACCGAAAGCAACGGCCGGATTCCAGATTTCAATGTACAGATGTAACAAATTAATACATACGGAATTAAGAAAATTCAAAGATGATTCACGACTTGTCCTATATGCAACTGTCCTCAAGATATTAGCTTGGATACATAAAGAACGAATTAAAGACGAAGTCATAATTGATATTGAACTAAAATTATTAAATTTAGATACGCGTGCGTTTATAACGGAGCTATTTATTAGTATTTAAGGGCTTTCAGGGAATAAACACTATTATTTTTATTAAACAGTCCTGAGCTAAAGCGCTTTTTTATGCTTAATTTTCGAGCCAAGCAGTTTTACGGAGCCTCGTAAAGGCTTCATTTTTACTACTTGACCTTCATAAAGTTTGGGGCTTTCGAGAGCTATGCCAACTATCACGGCAGAGGTCTCATCAAAGCTGCAGAATTGTCAATGATTCTTGATCCCACTTCCGGCCACCGTGTTTAAAACTTGTGGATTCCGAGGACGGCGTACGCATTGTCGTTAGTGGGGACATTGGA
>JAQGCC010001351.1:0-24462 GCA_034698905.1 Xestoiulus laeticollis | reverse complement strand
CCGTGACGACAGAAATCATGACTTTTTTGGGCATCAATGTCGCGGCTTTATTGGCTCCGTGAGAACGGGGCTTTAGGAACAAAGTGTGCATGATTTGCAATTCTATCGCCAGCGGAAAAAGAACAGAAAAGGAACACCATTGTTGGAAAAATTATTAAGGACCTTCAACAGCAATGGAAAGTAACATAATCAGTGAAGGAATAAAGTATTTGGATGAGGAAAAAGTTTGATGCACACATTTTGTGGCAGATGGAGATGCAAATATGATGGCAAAGATCCTACAGAAAATTCCGTATGGAAGCAAAATTCAGAAGGTGCAATGTGCTAACCATGCCTGCAGAAGATATAGGAGAGCATTGGAGAAATTGCAGAAGGATACTCGACAATTCCCTGGGCCGGATGGATTGAAGGCCAGAAACTTACAGGACATGAAGGACAAGCTTATTTTGGAGTTTGTGAATGGGCCTGACCACGTGTTTGGAAAACATGCATCATGTGGGATTTCTGCACGAAAAACAGAAGGAAATCCAACTATTCACAACCTTGTGAGTAGCTGTGGTATGCTGAAAGCGGTCAAGGCTCAGGTCGACAGAATATTGGTGAAAGATGAAGGAACTCTGATTTTTAATGCCACCAACAATGCGGCAGAGTGCTTAATGAGTCTGCTGTGCAAGACTATTGGAAGAAGAGTGGATCACTCAAAAGCAGGAGGGATTGACAGAAGAGCCAATGCAGCTGCCCTGGCATTCCAAAGGCCAGAGAAGGGTGCATACAGAACAGCCATAAAAATGGTTACTGGTGAAAGCCCTGGAACACCTTATAAAAGGCTTATTAAAAAGCTAAGGAAGATCAAAAACAGCAACATTTGCCGAAAATTAGTATTTCCAAGAAAAACAAGTGCTGCAAAAGCCAAAGCGGATTATATATCGAGGGAAGGCGACAAAAACTACGGAGTGATCACCGAATGAACAGACGTTGATGATGCAACTTTCAAAATTTTTTCTGATGAACATCTTAAATCTCTTAAAGTGAGCAGCCACTGTGATTTGGAATTAGTTACCCGTGGACAATCACAAATTGACAGGTGGATTAAGGAACGAAAAAAACGATTGTCATCGTCATATTTTAAAAACGTGGCAAGTCTCAAAGCCGACACAAAATGTCAACGCTTGGTGAAGATGATTCCCTACAGCAACAATGCCTAAATATAAGCTATGCGATATGGATTGGACCATGAAAAGGATGCCATCGCCAAATATGCTGAGATTGTGGGATGTGATGTTCAGCCATGCGGTTTATACATCGGCCCAGATAATCCGTTTCTCGGCACCAGTCCTGATGGCCTACTTCCTTAAATTAGACTTTTAGAGGCAAAATGTCCATTTAAGGCAAGGAGTGCCAATTGCTTTGAAGAAGTTTGCCAGAACCACAACATTGGACTAAAGTTTGACGAAACCGGAACAGCGTTCATCCCAAAAAATCATAAATATTACTTTTAAGTGCAAGGCCAGTTAGCTATTACAAAAAGAGACTGGTGCAAAGAAATATTCTGGTCCCCAAGCAACGGAAATTTTACATGGAATGTATGCTGCTCGAAATCATTGATCCAAGGCACTTGAGAGGCATGCAGCTGAGGGAGCCTAAACCAGTGCTTGATGCCATGGCTGCTAAGGAAAATACCAAAGCCAAAACTGCCCGAAAAAGTTTAAAAAGACCAATGGAACATTTTCATCAACATTTTGATGAAGACGTGACTGAGACAATTGCTGAAAAAACTTAGCACAACAGGCGATGTCGTGACAGAAAGCCCTAAACGACGAATTGTTGCCCCAAAGCGGCTCGACCTTTAAAATCTGGTGAGAAAATGTGAAAAGTACAATTTGTTAATATAATAATTTTAACTTAAACTGAATAGGTAATAATAAATTTCCATTGCATAATTTTGTAGTGTTATAGGCATGTACTACCGTATATAGTTCACCTTAAAAAATCTGGCACTTTGCACACTCTGGCACACATGCTGACTGCAGGGTAAAGAATTGAATTGAATTGAATACTTCATAGCTCCATTCCATTGAAGCATACTATCAGCATCGCAATGTAAGTGTTTTCCGTTATTCAACAAGATTTTATTATATATAAACTTTGATTATAACATTTGTTTATGTTTTTTTTTGTTCTTTCAGTGTTTCAACTTTCTGCTCTTAACATTTCCATCCGTTGCTCTAGAGGAGGCTTCGTTTCGCTCCCAGTGAGTATTTTTCGATTTTTATATACTTATTGTAGTATTCTCAGTGTTTATAACTTGTGTTTTTTTTGTACTTTCAGTGTTTCGGCTTCCTGCTCTTGGCAATTTTATCCGTTGTTCTAAAGGAGGCTTTGTTCCGCTCCAAGTGATTATTTTTCGATTTTTATTAACGATGTCATATTCTCAGTGTTTATAACAATTGTGTTTTTTTATTTTAGTGTTTGGGCTTGCTGTTCCTGGCAATTCCATCCGTTGCTCTATCGTATGCTTCACTCCACTCCCAAGTGAGTATTTTTCGATTTTTATATGTATGTACATATTGTTGTATTCTCAGTGTTTATAACACTGAATCACATTTTCAGTGATTCGGCTTGCTGTTCCTCTCTCACTCAGGAAAATAAATATTTCCTACTTGGCATTGATGTAAGAATTGATAGGGTTTAAATATTGCAAGATGTTAAGGTTAGATAGGCAAGTGTTAAATGTGTTAAATGCTTTAGAAGAATTGCAAATAAGGTATATGACTCAGCCAGCTTACAGTTCTTAATATTCAAAATATCACATTTCAAAGGAATAGGGCAACTATTATTCCAGTCAGGGCTGTGGGAAGTTTTTGAAAGATTGACAGTCAAGGCGGATTTCTTGATATTGTTAATGGATGGATCTTTTAACATCATGTTCATGTACGACGAATCTCAAAACTACAGCCCGTCTCACAAATGTAGAAGTCTTCGCAATCAGCACATTTAATTTTATTAATGCATTGATTAACTGACTTTATGTCAGACGTATATGGTTTAATAAAGGATTAGTCTAATTTATAATTATTTCTGAAGCTAATGGATATATTGAAATTACGGAAAAAATAATTTTTTATGAAATATGAAAGGAAAACAAATAAATTTAGTTCCATTTGCAATACTAAGGTGATCAACATGAATAGATGCATGTTCGTCTAAAGTGTTATGGTGCGTCCACACTAGTTAAATGGTACACGCGAACATTTGCAGAACTGTCTACTTCAATTCGGAGCGAATGCTGGTAATTTCACCCACAATTCCAACAAATTCCCATAATGCATCACAAAAAAATATAATAAAAATTATTTCTGAGCGATACAGGACGACTGGAAGTTTGCTGCCATGGCAGACTACGTTTGTGCGGCCACCTTTCATTATTTTTATACTTATTCGGCATATCATCAATGTCCCATGCGAAGAAGATGGTGGATGACAACTATACATCGTAATAGAACGAGGTAAGTTGAAATGAAAAACGGGAAAATGAAAGTAAGTGTACTATAGTAAATCTATTGTAGGCACATACATGGAAAACCTACGCGCGCTATGCTTTGAGGTCGTATTTATCCCCCACGAGGTTTGGTAAGTTTAAGAAATATAACGAGATATAGGTGCATGACTGATTGAATACCCGTATGATTACGTGTCATAAACTACCTTTTGGAGAATTGTGATTCGTTGATTGGCAATAGCCAATCATTTATGACGAAAAATAGTAAAGGTATCGTAAACGACCGTGCAGCTAATCTCGTTATTTCAATGTCACAACTTCGGTATTGCACCATAAATAATAGAGATCAACATTATAAGCTTTAACCTGATTTAAAGCTGTAAATTTATTGCCGAGCCCACCTTTTTTTCTAAATAACATTCTGGGAAAAATACTGTTTACATAGATCTAGTGCAAAATGCATGTCTTTTATAAAAATGGACCTTAACTTGTTAATTTAATAAATAAGAATATATTTTAAATTTAACGCCAGAGATCTCACGTGACTAAGTCTTTGCTGCCACCTGGTGTTAGCTACAGGCGTTTGTCGGATTTTTTATTTTGGAAATGAAATTTTGTTCCAAAATTAAAGGTATGTATTTTAATTTTAAAGCATGCACAATTATTTATTAAGCTAGGGCACATATACATTTATATTAACAGTTATTAAATATTAATCAAGTAATCAATACAGTTTGTAAATGCAATGATAAATTACAGGTAGCTGACACCAGGTGGCAGCTAGACCATTGAAAAAACCCACAAAATCTAAAAACAAAACTAATTTATTAATTTTAACAAAAACCAGGCATTATCATAAGAAAACATGGTCTCTATGCACTAGAACTATGAAAACACAATTTTTACCAATTTATTTTCTCCACAATTTTAATTAGAAAAGATGCTGGGCTCGCCCACGTACATCCAGTCATCGCAAAGGTATATTATATTGTACTTTCATACATTTAGCTTTGTACATACAGGGTATTGCAAAAGGACGTCCCTAAAAGTAAAAGGCTTAAATTTAGCTGGGGTCAATCGATCCTAAGTAGCAAAATGACATGTTAAAGACGCCATTTGTTAATCATTTTAAGATGCTTGTAAGACAGCGAGGTTCGTAACAAAAACTTAGCTTTATTTAATCTTCACCAAACAAACGAAAATCAGCACATTTCCAACTTTAGCAGAATGTTCTTTTACCAAATAAAGCACTCACGATGCAATGACGCGGACTGTCCGACGCATTACAAAACTTACGAACGTCAAACTTAGCAAACCCGCCAAACATGGCGGCAAGTTCTTTCTTCAGAACTGTTCAGTTAGGCAGGTATGCGGCAACACGTTCCTGTCTCTTCTCACACGATTTGTAATTCGGGCACGAGGTATCGTCTTGACACCTTTCTTCACACTCTGGAAACATCGCAACGACAACGTCTCTTTAATCTTATCGGCAGGCACGCGGCAAGATACGACTAGCTGAAACATTGTGTTTCCTAGCACCTGGGGACAGCTTCAGAAGTCAGCATTTTCTTTTTAAAACTTCGAAACAAGTCATCGCAATAATAATCCTCGAAGTTTGTGCAGCTACATTCGACGCATTGAAACATAAAGTACAGGTAAACATTTGTGTTATTCATATTTGCAATTCGCTTATAACAAACTTCAAGAGGTTCATGACATATTTCATGGCACATATAAGCATTCTGCATCATGCCGGTACTCCAACTATGCATTGGTGACTGCAAGGTTGACAAAGTGGAAGATAGCACGCAAAGTCTATTTTGTTGACCGGATAAAAATCCGGTAAAAGGCAACCAACATGTCCGGCTTATCCACACCACCCATGGATTTGTTGTACTGGGTAACAACAGCAGGCCGTTTGATGGTGATGAATGATTTGGTTGCCTTCACCCATCTACGTACGTTGTCCTTAGGCAGTATAGCTATGCAGTTGCAGGCAAAGTTGACTACGTGGTTGTCCATCCAACGCACTAAAACAACACTACCAGTTTATTGTAAAGAAAGAGCCACGTCCTTTCTTCTTGAGTTCTGCATCTGTTGCAAGTTCAGAGCTGTTAGGGGTTCCCTTGCCCTCTCTACCTTTGCAAAGTGTTCCAGTGGCAAAAATCCGACGATTGGCAAACTCCTCTAGCAGAACAAGTGAGGTAAAGAAGTTGTCAAAAAAGATTTTTTGGCCACAGCCATCTGTGATATGTGTTAACAGTTGCCACACAACAAATCCTGTGGCCCCCAACTTTTGTGTAGCTCTGGAGTGACTCCATTTAGCTCCATGCTGGATCCCTGGTAAACCAAGCAGTCGTAAGTCAAGCCAGATTCTCCACACAGCATAGAGACTTTGATTCCTCAAGGGATGGGCTTGCCGTGAATAAGCCCAATTTGCCCTTATATGTAATCATTGATTCATCCAGACTGAACTTCTTTATTTCCATTGCATGGCACTGTTTTTTTAATGCCGAGATGAGTGGCCAAACTTTCTAAAGCTGGTCCTGTTTGTTGTGGTCTGTGGTAACATCAACCTAGTGCAAGCAGGATCGAAGCTTTTCAAACTGATTTCTGATCATGTTTATCTTCTGCACAAATCCGGTCATGGTGGAGGGTGCCTAATACACCCGAAATTGTGGCATAGGGACAGCCCCCATGAAGATGTGCAATGCAAACAACCACCTTACATCTCCAGGTGTTGTTTTTACAGACACTCCAGTTGTATAGACTGAGTTAATGTTGGTGCATCTTGCCATTTCCTAAAACATCTCATCTGGAATGTAGCGCATAAAGTACTGGAGTGGTGTCAACATTTTAAAGGAATCCTCATTATGCGCTTGTGGCTTGAAGGTGACATCCTGTGGCAAAAAACCAGCCAGTCTCCATGCACGAAGAGCAACTGGCTGTTTGGTTGAAATCTTTGAGGGCCTAGCTCTTTTTGCTGGTGGTGGTTCAGTTGGAGCACTGACATTGTCTTCATCACTGAAGTCGCTATCGTCATCATTCCCTTCAACAGTTGATTCCTCATGGTCAGAATCAAGTGCAAGGGGGCATACATACTCTTTATCTTCAGAAAGTCCCTTAGCGCCTTCGTCCTCAGACTTATCCAGAAACAAACTGGAAAAGACAGTATCCAAATCCCTCATGGATGGCCTTGCTGTTGTTGTCGTATTCGTGTAGCTCATGTACATACGAGGCGTGTAACGGCGCCGTTAAAAACTGGTGGATGCTAAAAATAATTTATAAATATCATAAACATTGAAATGAATGAATACAATATACATTAGGGCAATATTTAGACCAATAGCAAGTTATCATCTTATGAAAGCCGAGCTCAGCATCTTTTGCAATTAAAATTATGGGGGAAAAGTTGATATACATTGTATTTTCTTAGTTGTAGAGCACAGAGAACATTTTTTGTATGAAAATGTCTGGTTATATGTAAATGTAATAAATAAGAGCTGTTTAAAATTTTGCTGGTGTTTTGCATGGTCTTGCTGCCAACTGGTGTCAACTAACTGCAATTTATCCTGGCATTTCGACAATTTATTGATTACTTGTTTAAAAGTAAAGAGATGTTAACATAACTATATCTGTGCCCTAGCTGGATAAATAATTCATGGTTTATAATTTAAATACACACCTTAACTGGTAACAATAATTTGCTGATCTCTTAACAAAATTAAAATTCCGAAAAATGCCTGTAGCTGACAACAGGTATAGAATGCACTGGACTTGTCAAGAAATTTACCCATAGAGAAGGGGGTGTTTAGTTCAGCCTTTAACATAACTGATAGTGAACCAAATTTTCACATTGATAACCTCATAATATAGATGTAACCCACATTATCTTAAAATTACACACTGCTATGCATTAAAAAAATGCAATGCTGATTAGGCCATTCTGGGGATTACCAGATTGATTTGTTATATCACTATTCATCACTTCTATGTCTGGAGTGATGCTATTGGATGGCATACTGTCATCGTAATGTTGCATAACAGAAAAAAATGCTGGTCGATTGCATGGAGCTCGATGACTGGTCGCTGGTGTTGATGGTTGTAAATAGCTCTGAACAGTAGACTGTCCATTTCATATATGACTTCCTCTCTATGAGGTTGTGGAATTTTTTCAGCCTCTTAGCCCATGCTTTCGTATAAAAGTCGCATTTATCTTCTTCTTTCTGTTTTATGTTTTGCAATATACTTGGCAGATGTACTTGGCACGGCTTCTTTATTGGGACTAGTAACAGGAGGATCATTTTAAAACGTTTTATCAATGTCCAGCTCAGTTACAAATCCACTTTTACTTAAAGCAACCACAATGACTCCTACTAGTGCTAAAAGAAGTGCACCAAGTAGTTTCTCCTCTAATCCAAACAAGAAGATAGTGCAAGATAAAACATTTTTAGAAAAGAAATACTCTAAATTTCAAAATTTTATGAAGTTAGTAATGTTCGGTATTACTGACGAAGGTGTAATAGATTTTAAGTGTGACCAGAACTTCTATGCAATAGGAACTGCAATAACGGCTTGTTTCAACAGTGCTTCAAACATCACAAATAAGAAAACTACAGAGTGGATGTGCCGAAAAGTGACCACGGAAAAGTGGAGCTCAGATAAAAGAAAATAATGGGCACCTTTTTAGCAGCACTACAGATATCGAATAAGATGGTGGATTGTATGCTCTGGCAAAATAATAAGTTCATGGCAGCAACCAACTAAACCCTCTACTAGCACCCTTTGCTGTTGGCCACAATATTGGAAGCAAAATGAAGAAAAGTCTATCTCTGTCAGTTGGACCAATTGTTCATTTAGTGGGAGCTCAAAAACTTATCCACTCTTATCACAATAGTAGACTAGGGAAATATCATGAACCATACAAAAAGGATCCTAAAAAAACAGCTGATATCCACAGTACAACGGGAAGGACTTGTACGAATGTTTGACCATGATGAATGGGATTTAATGATTTTGATTACTGCAAGTCTAGCAACTATCAAGCCATGCATTGTAACCCTATTCACTCTTCCTTATCCCATGATAATTTGGTATGTTAAAGGATTTTAGAGGAGGAACGATGTCCACTGAATGGGTTTACCAAAAACTGAAAGTTGCAAAGTTAGGCTTGTATCTTACTATACTACATATGGACTGGTTTGGGATGAAAAACTGTCAGGATTCACTGAATTCAGTTCATGAAAATCTAGAAATCATGAAAGTTATGTTCCCGGAATACAATTTTCTTAACGAAAAGATCTAGGCCGTTATTGTTCCAATTAAGAAGTAAAGCTGGTAATGCTGTTCCAGTTTGAATATGCAATGTGGGAAAAAACTCAGAAAGGAGCTCCTAGAACAATCTATGGTTGTTCAAGTGGGCAAATAATACATCGAGGTGTATTCAGAGGGATAAGGCAAGCTTTCTCTTTGGGATTAGGATTGGAAGATTTAACTGTGCAAAATAAAAGTAAATGTGATTTTAAGACAAGATTAATTTCAGATTTTGAAGAATATGATAAAGTAGCCCATAAAAGTTCAGGATCCTAATTTCTGAATGGAGGAAACGAAGTACATTACTGTAATGTCGACAAAATTACTTTGTTCTTTGCCAATTAATTGATGTATCATTTCGTTTCCCTTTTCTCTCTTTTTTTGAAAGTTGGAATTTTAAATCAGGTGAATAAATTTATAATTTAAAAAAACCCCGACTAGGTTGGTTCCTTATGCTTAGCTCCTTGATTTTGGGAGACCCGGGTTCGAACCCCGGTCGGCTATCCTGGTTGAGGTTTTTCGTAACTTCCCACAACCTATCGTAATCGCCCATATAGGCACAAAAAGGCATATGCTGGGATAGTTCCCCAAAAAGCAGCCATAAAGGTAAACTCTTCCCATTAAAAATTCTGGTACTTTGCCCCCTGCCACATGGCATACTACATGATGACTGCAGGGTAAGAAATTGAATTGAATGTACAGAATAGCATTATCATATAGCAAAACACAGCACTCAAGAAACACCCAATAATCAAAACCCTGCCCAGATACATCCATAATAGGGTCTAAGTGCCCTAATGGTCAATATTATATTATATAACATATTACCGTATGCTTTGTCCATACGGTATTTTGCATACTGAAAATCTACTTTCCATTTCGTACGCATACTTTTGCCGTATTGCTGTGGTGTAGGTACTTCCGAGTTTTCCTGTTCGTCTTTAGTTTTAAAAAAGCACATGAAATATTCAATGAATTAAATGTTACAATTTGTTACAATTGCCTTTAAGTTAAGATTAGTGGCTGAGCATAGAAAAAGGATTTTCAACACGTTTCCCGCTCTGTATTGGAACGATTGATGAGAAACAGTGCTCCAATCTCCATTTTACAGTGGTTCGGAGTACTACAATTACAAAGGATCATTTAGTATTGTAATGTTAGCTTTGGTTGACAGTGACCATCAGTTTATGTTTGCAGATGTTGGTTGTCAGGAAAGGATAAGCGATGGGGGTGTATTCCGAAAATCTCTTCAATTACCACCTCCAAGTCCTCTTCCAGGCACAGATACAGTTGTTCCTTATGTTTTTCTGGCTTAATGAACGTCTTTCAAGCGCTCGTGTAGTTGTCGAAAATGTCTTCGGTATTATGAGTTCTGTATTCGGGTATTTAGGAAACCAATGTTACTTGATGTTTAAAATGCTTCAATCATTACAATAGCATGCGTTCACTTGCATAATTATTTGATAAAAAGCAAAACATCTCGACAATCTTTTGCTAGTATTTGTCCCAGAACCAACATAACTACTGTTTGTGATCAATCTGTTGTATTGGAGCATCCATGTTCTCATGTAATTGCACCTTTAATTGAAACGCCAGAGATCTGAATGTGCATACAACGATATGCGCATCCGACTGATGTATGCAAAATATTTTGCAGATAGGGCATGATTGTGCTTTCAAGCTCCGTTCTCACTGAGCCAATAAAGCTGCTACATTTATGTTATCAAATATGTCATGATTTCTGTTCACACGATGCGATTAAAATGTATTTATTTTTGTCATATATTACGTCATATTTGCCAATACTGCCATAGATCTGAGAAAGAGCTTATAAAAACTGAAAGAAGTTCACACGACAAAATTAATCTATTCATTTTGCATTAAAAAGTAGCATGGGTTGCCAGGAATATATATGAAAATATTCATTAATTTTCAGTTATATTATGATGTTATTCTTGGGCTTCAGTGAAAGGTTAAAAAAATTCACCAATTCATCAATTTTTATGCAGTTTTTTGCATTTAAACTAAAGATAGGGGCTGTAAGAAGTGGTTCAAACATGCACTGATGCTGTTGTCTTCATTTCACAGTTTCAAAAGTAGCTTTTTCAGAGGTGGTCCAAACTTACCCCAATTGCCATGTAAAGATTAAACCACCAGAAAAGTTGAATGTTTTATATAACTCAATTGAAATATTCATACAACTTCACCAAAGTTAAGTGTAAATATGCACTACAATCATTCAGATTAAGAGTACATGTTCTCATATAAATGGTATTATGTTAAAACCACAAAAAGTGGATCCAAGATACCCTGATTGACTGTACATGTAATTACATGTGTTACTTGAGCTTTTATTTGAAATTGAGTGTATTACATGAAATTTTGTGCATTACATGCAATAATGTGCATTTCATGTGTATTACATGTAATAATGTACATTTCATGTGTATTACATGTACCAACATTATATGTGTATTACACGTAATTACGTGCATTACTTGTGTATTACATGTGAAGTATGTGTAATAACATATATTACATATGTATTACATATATATTAAAACCGGGTAACCAAGAGCACCTACGGTGCTGTTTCATCCCGTTTATCAAGTGGGTCATACCTAAAATGTGTAAAGTTTAGTTACAGAACGAGGAAGAGTATCCTGCAAAGTGGCATTATAATTATGACTAAACTAGTAAACACTATATGAAAAATATAACAAGTAGTTCAACATACCTGTAAAACTAAAAATGCTGCAACATCCATGCAAAACTAAAAATGTTGGAGACTCCGCGAGACTCCATAGCAAGTTGACGGGGGAGTTCCTGGTTTCTACGGAGTCTCGTCAGGTTGATCTTTTGGTGGTTGTGAGGGTTGGGAAACCGCCAGATGAAAACATGTTTTATATAGGGATTGGGGAGTGTCAAGTTAAGTTGGCTGGTCATCCGAACGTGTAGGCTTATGTATACACGTTTTGGAAAAAAATGACGACTGCTGTATTGATGCCGAAGGTTTTCTGAGCTCGTTTTGTAAGCCATCTGGAATCAGGTATGCGAACCAACCAAGTTAAAGGCAAATGCGTTTTAATATAATAGGATGGTACATTACATGTGTAGGCCTATCACATAGAATAAACATATAATAAAATAAAAATATAATAAAACATATAAGACATGTATTTAGTACATATGTATTCCATGTAGTAATGTTGGCGAATATGTACATGTACCATTGGATTTTCAAATGCATTTTCAAACAAGGTATCAAAACACGCAAAAATCCCCTTTTCTAACACTGCCTCTGAAACAAGCGCCGGTGGCTCAGTGGTCTACGGTTGGATAAGGAACGAGGAGTCCCAGGTTCGAATCCCAGGGAGGTTAGTACAATTAATTGCAAATTAATAATTGGATGTAATAATTTTTTTGTGTGGTTTCAATTATAAACTTAAAATGCACTAATTAATTTGATACCTTTTTTCTACATATTAAATACATTATGGATACCTGCTAAGGTTTCTTATCTATAACCTATAGCAAACATATACATGTACCTACAGTAGGTATCATTTTTACAACCTTCCAAAGGTATACTGCATGCTTTGCACCTGTTAGCACCTTATAGATACATAGGGTGATACTCGCTTTTTACCTAAAATCTACTTTATATAGAAACCAATACAAGACATAGAAGATACCTTGCAATTTTAGTAAGAGGAGGGGGGGCTTTAGAGAATGACATTTATATTATTGTTTTTTAATTACTTCTTTTTATGTACATGTATATGAATAAATAATACATAAATATACTTACAGAGATTCCTGTGTGTAATGTAGGCTGGCATTGGTAAAGGCCACCTAAAAAGCTCTCCATTACATCATAAGCATACTAGGTTGGTTTGTAGACTTCGTCCGAGCTTGCCCCAGATTTATCGAGTCATTTTTTCTTCTCATATGAAGCCAGAATGATGCCATTAGGGAATCTTTTTTTGATTTCACTGAGTGGAACATCTCCACTCAATGATGTTTTCAACCTAATCCATGCGTCAATGATCTTTACTTAATTTTTGTGACACTGATGTTTTGAGTCATACAGTGCAGGTTCCGCTTGATACAGCTCTAAAAACTCAAACACAAGCTCATTGCTCCACTCACTCATAATTTTTTTATTTCTTTACAGCTCCTAATTTACAAAAAATAGATGCATGAATGCACAAGAAATTAAATATATTCAAATGAAACCAGTCGAATTAAGTCTGCATTTATAATACATATCTAATTTATTGGGGAGGTAGTTACCTGACTGTTAACGCATAGAGCAAATGCAATATCTTTACTACAAAAGCAATGGCATCGTAACCAGGTTTGATTTTCGTAATTTTCCAACAAAGTATAAAACCTGTTTGATCTACTTATTAGTTAAACAAAAGATCATTTACACTGAATATAAATTTGCCAAATGTTTCGTACCGTATAGGTTAGGATAGGTTAGTTTTGGTTAGGGGCGGGTTAGGCAGCACCGCAGGCCGGCGTTTTGGCTTTTGCACGGCCCCCTAGTTACACGAGTAGTGGCGATAATGCAGAAGTACCAAATATTTTGATCAAATAGTTATATAAATAAGCATATTTTTAAAATTTTTCATGTGACGTCACATTTCTTAACACCCCCTTCCCTCGTCACACATCTTAATAATTGTGTGACACCCCCCTTATATATAGTGCTTCGTGATGTAATTTATGAACCACCCCCAAGATTGATGCAGAGACTTTAAATGCGCTTTCTACCACTAGATAGCGCGGCTATAAAAACGACGTCAAGTGAAAGTAGCGAGGAGGGCAGATTCTCGGACAGACGGAGATTTCAGCTTTTAGCATATTAGGACTGCTAATATACGACCAGAATTTTATTTAACTTTAAAGTGCATTCAATTATTAGGTATAATGAAGCATACACATCTAAAACAATTTGGAGCTTTAAAACTTTTTAGAAGATTTCATAAATGGCTTACATGCTTTGTCTTCAAAGAATGAACTTGCCTTAAAAATAGGCACTGAACAACAAATCTTTCATGGCTCATTAATTGCTTTTCCTGGAAATACTTTGGCAAGCAATTACATAGGAGGTTTCAAGGAATCTGTATAATTTTCATTGCGACCGTGCAGGCACTGTTTAGGAAATCAAAAAGAAATTAAAGAAAATTTTAATGGAAGACAACTTTGAAATTAGAAATTTAACTGACCACCACAAATTTATTAAAAGAATTAACTTTCTTGGCCTTACTAATAAATAGCTAAAACATATTGGTCAAAGCATTACGCATTACCAGTTCAAGTGTTTTAGAGAATGTTCCATTTTTTGATATGACTAAGCATTTGGTTGTTGATATTATGCACATCATTTTTGAAGATGCTCTATCTCTAGAAATGCGGCACTTATTAAAGCACTGTTTACAAATGGAATATTTTCCATTAGTAGAATTCAATTATAAATTGAAAGAATTTCATTATGATGATGAAGGAAAACCAATGAATATGCCAACCAAAATCAAAAAAGATAAAACAAAAAATACTATTAAACTGAAGCAAAAGGCTGCCCAGTCATGGGAATTGGCAATTATCTTGCCATTTCTAATAGAGAATGATGTTCCCAAAGATGATGAGCATTAAGAATGCTTTATTGCATTGTAAAAAAAATATCACATTATGCACAGCTTTTGAAATTAAAAAAATGATGTTTCTATTAAAACAACTTATTAAAGTTAATCATTCTGTTTTTTTCACGTTTGAATAGCAAACATAAGATCACTCCTAAAATACATTTCATGATTCATCTGCAGTCTCAAATTTTAAATTTTAGGCGACTAAGGAACTTATGGTGTTTTCAATTTGAAGAGAAGCATGCTTCCTTAAAATAACCAGCCCAAATTTGTAGAAATTTTAAAAATATTCCACACACTCTGGCTGACAGACAAGAATCAATGACGGTTTTAATTTTTTACGTGATCCAAATTCACAACTTTTAATATCATTAATAATAATGCATTATCTTGTGTGCGTGAGATAAGTAAATGTGGCAAATTATGTATTAGAACAGTTCTGGTCCAATTTATTGACACTTTGTGAAAATGATGACACAATTACAACTGTGAAATTCATGACTAGAAATGGAATCATATACTTATAAAATTCAGTTATTCTTTCAGACTGTAGTGATGAAGAAATGCCTTTATTTTTTCTGATGAATGATATTGTATTTGCAAGCAATGAATTCTTCTTGCTATTAGAGAAAAAAGCTTTACAGGAGTATTTGCCTCATTAAAAATTCATACATTCTTTATAAAGAATCGATTAATTTTAAAATCATTTCTTTAATGAACATTAAATTTCAACTTCAGCTAGTTATAGTAAAAGAAGATGAATATAACCTGCTTATAACTGTTAAAAACTATGCCATTGCAGAATTTGCTTATAGAGTGGAAATAAAAATTGAGTCTTATTTAAGCATCTTTACTTGTCTTAATATTTTAAAATGTCTTAAATTAAGATGCTTCTAATAAACTAAGACATTTAAGACAACAGAAATTAAGACTGTTTTTACAGTGTATACTGTCAACCATGCCTTATGTAAGAAAACTACACAGCTAAAGCACCTTATTTGTGGTTTTACGTAGAATTCTCAGCATATCTGAGGAGCTTAACCCTTTCAAATAAGCTTTGAATGTAATAACCAAATGAATAATTTAAGTGATTTATTTCAACCATTATACATAAATATTAATTAAAGTTTAATTTTATACACTGTGATATGTCATTTCCCCGTCACATTTGAATTCTTCACCAGAAAGCACTGGGGAGAAGCGCCATTGCTCCAACCAGAGATCTCTGGTGGAAGGAGCCATTCCAGTCAACCACTTTTTGCTCAATAATGGAACAATCCATTTAGTATTTAAGAGGGTTGCATGCCAGAATCTCTGCCATGTAAAATTTGTCAGACACATTTTCTCCAAATGTAATAAACTTACACATAAATAAGAAATTTAAACAAAAAGTAGATTTTATTCTTGAGCCCAGGCCATATTACAAATTTTCGTGGCATTTTCTTAAATTTAATTAAAAAATAATTAAAGAAAAAAAGCATATTTTAAATAATTTTTTAAAGGCCGCACAGTGGCAGCACGGTTGCCATGAATACGCTCTCCTAGTTTCTCGGATTTCTTACGTGAGTTAGGGAATTTTGAATTAACGAATTGAATATGTTCTATTCATTTTATTCAAAAATCCAATATAGTCGGCCCTTTATTGTTAGTTATATCAATCTATAAAATACTAGGAATATGCTTAAATTAAACCACAACGTTAAAATAGTGTCTGAAATTCGAATGTTTTAAAAAATTCAAAATAGCTTCGGCAGTGTGGCCAGACACACGCTCCTCTAATTCCTTATTCCTTTTCTGTGATCTATATGCACTCGAAATATTGAATAACTAAATTGTATATAGTGGATAGTGTCAGGGTCGCATGGAATACCAGGGTCACTTCTTAATAAAACTTCCCATGGAATGTGGAGGACAAAGGTCAACCTCGAGGTGAGGTCCACATTCCATTAAATCATATAAACAGTGATAACTAAGCCCAGTCTAGTTAGTTACCTCTTAGGTTTCGTTCCGATATTGTTCGCTCCGTAAATCTAACCGATTTTCGTGCCACTCTTGACTCTCTCTGCCTTCGTCAATTCAAGAACCTCGGGGTTCGACAGTTCGATAAAAGTTCGTTTGTTTTCACCACATAAATTAAAGTGTTATCTTATGTTCGCCACATACAAAGTATGTTTAATGTCATTTCGGGACAAGTTAGTTTTGTTATGTTTTCCTAGTTCGTTTTGAAATTCATTATGAATAAAGGTCTTTCTCGTTCTTTGCAAATAAAGGACTTTTCTTTTGTGATGGCCTCCATGGAAGGCCTGGCCGCGTTCACCAGGGGCAAGACGGCCTCACAATAGTGTTAATACCATGTGTTTTGAATTGGTTTCGAACAAATACGAAATATGTAGTCATAAGTGTTTTCAGTGGCTTTTGGAAAGTGTTTGGAAGAATTGGAATGTAGTAGGATCTAGCATACTTCATTACAGGTGTACAACCGCGTTCGGTGGTGGACTTTACGGTCACATTTTCTTGAAATGTTACATGTATTTGAAAAAACAAAAAATATAGGCTACACCAGTAATGGAGTATTTATGCTAGGTCATCGTACATTTTAATTATTCCTTAGACTTTCCGAAACCAAATAAAAAAAATTGGGAAAAAAAACATTCATTTCGGAGCAAAACACCGTTTAGTGAAGGACTTTACGAACACATTTCCACGGAATCTAACATGTTTTTGGAAAAACAAAAAATATAGGCTACACCAGTACTGGAGTTTTTATGCTAGGTCATCATACATTTTAATTCTTTCGAAGACTTTCCAGATCGAACCAAATAACGAAATTGGGAAAAACGCTTATTTCGGTGCGCAACCGCATTTAGTAGTGGACTTTACAAACTCTAACATGTTTTTATAAAAAACAAACAATATACATCAGTAATGGAGTATACATGCTAGGTCCTCGTACATTTTACTTATTCCTTATACTTTCCGAAACCAAATAAAATAATTTGGGAAAAAAGGGTTCGGTGGTGGACTTTAGCGACACATTTTCACGAAATGTTACAAGTATTTGAAAAAACAAAAAATATACACTAGTTGTTGTCGAGACACCCTGTATTTATTTGTTTTGGTGTTTGCATGTGCACATTTATTTTTGCTTGCGCCTTTTTTATTTAGCATGCGCATTTCTATGTGTGCATGGGCAAAATTTGAATTTGAATTAGTTCGGATTGTGGATTTGAGTGTTATGGATGGCAGTTTTAAATTGATCTGCTGAAATTGATGTTTGTAAGATGTTTTTCCAAGGAAATTACATAGTAAAAATGGATAAAAGTATTGTGCTGTTTCAACTATAGGAGTGAGTGCCTATATATAAATAATTTCACCTATTTGAGGAAAAAAGACATCTTAAATTTGGATTAAAGCCTGGAGATATTTGGAACAGTGTTAGAACTGCTTTGGACTCTTTATGAATTTCAAATGGTGATTAAAAAAGTTGATGAGGCCAGTTACAGCCCTTGCAAATATTCTATGTCTAAAAAACTGAGCGTTACACCAGTAATGGAGTATTCATGCTAGGTCCTCGTACATTTTAATTATTTCTTAGACTTTCAGAAACCAAATTAAAAAATTGGTAAAAAACACTCATTTTGGTGCGTAGCCCCTTAAGGTGGTTGACTTTACGATCACATTTTCACGTAATCTAACATGTTTTTTGAAAAAACAAAAAATATATGCACTAGTAATGGAGTATTAATGCCAGGTCCTCATACATTCTTCAGAAGACTTACCAAAAGCAACTGAAATGTTTCTTATTATTTGGTTTCATAATGTGCTCGGAAGAATTGTAATTTACAAACCTTGAAAGAAAGCCATACTATTGGTTCAGTTTTTAATTTTCCAAAAACATTTTACATTTCGTTGAAATATGTCCATAAAATCCACCACCATCAAGCGATTTTTTCCAATTTTTTTTCAATGCACGAGAATCTAGCAATATGAAATAAAAAAAAATTTGAAAAAAAGATTTTTTTTTGTCTGGGGGTTCGAAAGATAGGCCCCTACATTCCTACAATATCTTTTCCCAATGAAGGCTTTACCAAACGTGCGTGAGTTGATTGATTTTATTTTTTATCGCTTGCACTTGCAAGGTTGCCAGGTTGGTAATTCCAATTAATTAATTTCAGTGATCTTGTTGTGATTACCGTTCACGCATCGTTGCTGTGATTCTAAGGTAAGTAATAATAATGTATGAAACTTTATTTCATTAGATAGTATATGTTAATTAATGGTTATTTTTACTATAAGAATATTTTCTCGGAATAATCTCCTCTGAATAATTTTTTGAAAGGTAAGACTAATTTAAACACCCTCCTTGTTTGTCGCCTACATATCGCAGGAACCTACATATCCCAACATGGTCAACATTTCATTTTTAAAGTTTAATGAAGAAATTAATTTTAAATTGAAATTTTATGTGTTTAATTACACATTACTACACAGATAAATACACAAATCAATGTCAAAATGTAAATCCTAAAGGAAAGCAATGTCAAAGTGAAAATCATGCAGTCCCAATTTCATGGAAATATGAGACATTATTAGCACAAACCTTAAAGTTTATTGTCTCTAATGGTAATTGCCGACTGCATCAGCTTTTATTTCATATGAGTTGAAAGAATCAGCTTCGATTCATTGATCATGATAGAAGACGTTTGAATTTCTTCTTTACGAGTAGAGCAAACATTTTTATAAGGATGATTAAATAAAATTTTAAGTAGATGGGATTGCATCGGAAATTTAAAAAAAAATAAGAAATACGTTTCTAGCATACCTTTAGGTATTGATTTCCTTCAAATATCTATTGATGATGGGGATTACTTTGTAAGACAACATCAAATCGAAGCGAAAATCTGTCCAGTTTTGCGGGCAGTAATATCCAACCACAATTTTTTGCAGTTTTACAGGTCGGAACGCTTTGCCTAACCTGAAAGTCAGTTTCATATAACGTTATCTAAAAGTGATGCAAAATTATTTCCATGCTGCAGATTCTATACTTACTTTTGACTAGTAAATGACCGGCCACCATAACCTAACCAATCAGCAAGCTAAATAAAATTTCACATTTCGTTTTCTTTCTATTTTGTGTGTATATCAAAGAAAACTAGGTATTTTTGTTTTGGGAGCACATAAGCTACTATATGTAAAGAATGCAAATATAAAAATTGCAATCTACGTGTTGCATGAAATTGCGCTTTGACTGGTCTCTAGAGCAGTCGCGCTGCTGCAGTCGAAAAGCTGTGCCACCAAAAACGCGTAAATAAGATGGTGTTGGCAGCAGTCATTAGCGTCTTCAAGCTGACGCAGCGTCGCACCACACAAACCGTACTTTAAGTGTTATCTGTCCCGTTTAATTTTTTTTTTATTATTTGAACTGGACTACTTTAAAAATTATTTACTCCACCAAGCATTTCAATTTCTTTTATCTCGACAATTTCTTTTATCTCGACAATTTCTTTTACCGACAAGGTTAGCTTAGAGGTTATGCTTAGCTCATTGATTTCAGAAGACCCGGGCTCAACCCCGGTCAGCTACACTGGCACTGGATTTTCGTGGTTACCCACAACCTCCATTAATCGCATACATAGGCACATAAAGGGGAATGCCGGGAAAATTCAGGCACTTTGCCCACTGCCACATGGCATAATACATGCTGACTGCAGGGTAAGGAATTGATATTAATCTCTTTTAGTTTTGCTTTCTCATATTATTAGGCAGTGAATAATTTTAGATTTAGCATTAGTTAACATGGGTTCTAAAAAGACAAAATACATACGCAAAAGACGTTCTTCATACTTGAAGAACGTCTTTTGCTAGAAAATAAAGACAGCGGAGTTTGCTAAAAAAGATGCAGTAGCTGGAAGTAAATGCCCAGCTGAGGTTCAACCAGATTTGCGGGGCCATCAAATACATTCGATAGCAGCCAATATCCACAGCATTTCAAGCTACTAATGCTGATGTGGATCTGCCAACTTGCTTTGAAGATACAGCAATTGCTGCTGAGCAAAATCTTAAGTTGCAGAGTTTGAGATGCAACGTCTCTGAAAACATGGCGGACGAATGGGTAATAGAGGATTTTTCTGAAAAAGCAGTGAAGTTTGATAAAAGAGATGCAAGAGCTGGAATTAAATGCTTAGCTGAGGTTCGACAAGATTTGCCTGGGCCAGCAGATACATTCGATGTCAGCCAACCTGAAATATCCACAGCATTTCAAGCTACTATGCTGATGTGGATCTGCCAACTTGCTTTGAAGTTACAGCAAGTGCTGCTGAGCAAAGTCTTGAGTTGCAGAGTTTGAGTAGCGACAGCTACTATAAAACATATAAAACACTATAAAACATGGCAGACGAATAAACAATGGAAGATTTATCTGAAAAGGCAGCGATAATAGATGCAGCTGGAAGTAATGCTCAGATAAGGTTCCAGATTTTAGGAGGGCAGTAGAAACATTTGATGTTTGGTCTCAAAACATGTCACACGAAGAGACACTTGAAGACATTCCTGTAGAACATGTTCACTTCACACCTGAAAACCCACTTCCAAAAGGGAGATTTATTTGCAATCTTGGGCATCTTATAAAGGAGCTTAGAGAGGTGGAGAAGGATACCTACAATTGTTCTGAAAGTGGTAAACTAATCTTTAAAGAACAAAATTGCCATGGATTGAGTAAATCCTTGCAATACGAATGTAGCAGCGTGAACTGTAGGTACACAATAGTTGTCTATTATAATGGTACAACTGAAAGTAAACTGAACAACCTCGCAATCTTAAGTGCTATTGCCACAGGAAGTGGATTTTCTCAAGAGGCAGAAAAATTAATGTTGATGAAAGTAAACTACATGAGTCAGGCAACATATATCAAAAGGGAAAGAACTGTCAGTGAAGCATTGCGCAAATGCTATGAAGGTACCCACTGGCTGCAATAAAGGAAGAAATAGAGCTAGCTGATAATAGAGGCGATGTCGATGATGAAGGTTACCGCTAAATTAGTTGATGGCAGCTGGCATAAAACTTATTTAGGTGACCCTCTTGGATTGCCTGGGCGTCAGTTACTGGACGGCCCTCTAGGGGTGAAAACTCTGCTGGGGTTGACCACCCAGTCCCTGTCGCCGCTTGGAGGACGATGGGCAGCTGCGCTCTGATTCTCTCAGAGCGTCGAGGATCAACCGGAGCCGGGTTCGGTAGGGAAGGTCCGAAGTTGTCCATGTTTAGTGGGCCAATTGGATTGCTTCTCCTACCTTACTCGTTTAGTCCTATCAGGGAGTTGGGTCCCTAATTTGTGCAATGACTATGCAGCAGGTATCAGGCTGCAGGCGGGTATGTCTCCGCTTGGGAAGAGCATACGGCCGTGGATGTACCTGCTGGTAGCATGCAAAGTGATTTGACCAAAGACGCTGCATTAGGTTTAAAAATCAAAGAAAAAGTTTATTCTATTTTCATTTCGAATGTTTAGTGAGCTTGAAAGGACACGAGAGTGTGCCTGAAAATGCTTATGAGAGTAAGGGGCTATTCTAGCCTGTTTTACAGTGCTTCAGACTGCTTTAAAGCATGCATTAGTAATTCTGTTCATTTCATTCCAGATTCTGAACTGTTCTGAGTTTCAAAGTGAACTGAGGTTCTATGGAAGATAGACCACCTTATATACTGCTTGGCTTTTTTCTGTGAATAATCAGAATAAAGGCAGCAGTGTGCGTTACTTTTCTTTTGCTACTTCCTTGGGGCTATTGGGGACCAATCTAGACCGACATCTGTTTAGGCTTAACTATTGGTTAGTCAGCACCTTTAATTGGTAATTAGCATCTTGCTTTGACATTTTAGTCAGTATAGGCAAATTGGAACAAGCTGCGGTTAATATTCTTTTTGTTTTAACTTAATTTCCATTTGGTTTCAAGTCCATATCCTTTTTCAGGATTTGTATATTTGGGCACAGTCTTAATGACCTACTGAGCTGATGTCCGCTCCTCTTTGGTTTCCAAATGATGCAGGTTTTAATTTTTATTAAAATTATCTAACCTTAGCTGCAATTGACGTTCCGCCTTATTATGGCTAAAAACATGACTCATCAAGTGGAGTTGCAGTAATCGTGAGACTTGCATCTAAAAAAATTATTTTCTTGGGAGTTTCATGCAGTACATGAAACTCCATTGCCAGCAAAAATACTTTTGATCGTCCACAGCTTTGTTGGAAGAATTGGATTGGACCATAAACAGCAATGGAGAGTGACATCATTGTTGAAGGTTATTTAAGTTTTGGAAAGCCATAAAATTCGAATCATTCGTGTGGTGGCGGATGGTGATGCCAATACAATGGTTCAAATCCATCAAAGGATATCATACGGCAGTAAAATTAAAAAGGTGGAATGTGCCAACCATGGTTCTTAACCTTTGTTGGGGCAATCGGCCCTGAGAGTGCAACTATAACGGTAAAAACATAGAGCTATAGTGCTATCAATGATTGAAGAATCGCTTTATTCTAGAATAAATCTGGGATGATTCTGGAATCAATGATTGCAATCGAACATCTTGTTTTCGATATGCCATTCAGAACTCATTAAAATCAAGAATGATTCTAGATAAGTTTTGGGTAAAAACAATGTTCTAGTGCTATCAGCGATTAAAGAATCGCTTCATTCTAGAATGAATCAAGGATGATTCTGGAATCAATGACTGCAAATGAACATCTTGTTTTTGAAAAAGTTTTCATTGGTTTGGCCACCATCTCCCGTTTTTCGTCTGCTTTCTTTCGTCTGCATTTCTTCGTCTGCACACTCGAATAATGCAGGCGACAAAATCACGTGAATGGGCCAGCCAATCAGAAATCTTTGAAAGCAAGAATGATTCTAGAAAAAACGAACTCGTTCGTGTCCTGGATTGATGCTAGAATGATGTGATGCACAATTCTTTGATGCGCCGACTACTATGTGCAGGTGCATCGTGAATTGCAGGTATGTCTTTAGGAATCATTCTAGAATGAATCAATTCTTTATTCGCTGATAGCACTATACTCGTTTGTGACATGGAATCGTGCTAGAATCACGTAATGCTGTATTCTTTGATGCGTTGTTATACTATGTGGGGGTGCATCGCGAATCGCAGCTATGTCTTTAGGAATCATTCTAGAATGATGCGATTCTTTAATCGCTGATAGCAATGTGTTTAACCCTAAACCCTGTGAGAAACTGCATGTACATTTTGCTGCTGATGTCATCATGCATCAATAAATTAGCAAAGCACCATTAATCAGCGAACTAAATAATTCTCACGTCTAAAGTACATCTTTATAGCGCGGGAAGATAGTAAAAAATATTTTTGAAATACCAAACATGTATTTCTATAATTTTAATTTTATAAGTAAAAAGAAGTTTGGCATTGGGTCAAACAAGTGTACACCAGTACATGTTTACAAAATTTACACAAATCATGCATGTGCACAACTGTACACACCATGTACATGTATATGTACACATCTACCATGTACGTGTACATGCTGTAAATATTACCTTAATTAAGAAACAACAAAGAAAGATGTTGCATTATTAATGTGTTGTTCACATAAACAAATTCGAAAAAAAAATCTTTGGCATCCTCTCTTCACAGGTGAAATCGTAATTTGAGGCACAAACTGACGAAATCTTGCAATTCCTTCACATGATCGTAATCCCAATCCTTCATGTCAGCCATGTCGAGCAGATAGGGAATTTTACTGTAATTATGGAGACACTATGCACATTATGTGACAGCACTGCCGAAAGACCAGCTCACCAGAACTAGAAGCCGGGTGGCATGTTTACCACCCCTTATCCGAGAGATATTCAGCGCCCTCCGACGGATTTTTGCCGCAGTGACGAGTGGATTGCAATCCTTTAATCCCATTCAGCCCTGGTGGTTCCAATTGGAACCACTTAGTATTTAATTTTTCAATTATGAACTAATTGTGCTTTTGTCTTAA